>CABFPE010000023.1:473181-488578 GCA_900660155.1 Hofstenia miamia
TAGCCATTTATGGGTTATTTTAAGTTCCAAAATTACTTTTAGTTACTTTTGGGTTATTTTAAGTTCTAAAAGTTCTCTTAATTCATTTCTTTATAAAAATTCATATATTTTTTCTAAGGCGTTAAATTTGCTTAAAATACATGAACTGTGAAATAGGCCCTATATGCAAACAAAAATTTCACCAATTTCATTCATATATCTAAACCTTCTACTTTAGATAGATTAATTGTAATTTTTAGCTAATAAATATGTGCTTATACGCTGATAGCAGTTAAGAAAATAATATACTACGTGCTAGTATAAGATTGAAGTTTTTGGGAAGAGACGGACATATTTTTGTGAAAAAAAAACAAGGAATATGTAATGAGAAAGTGTTTGCCAAGCAATAATGCCTTTGAAAATTTTTAAATAATCTAATTTTAGAATGCATAAAAATATATGCAAAAATTTTCACATTTCCAAATGAATAATTGTGCATAATTTTATAGTATTTTACTGTATTTCACTGAAATGAACTGTACATGCTTCAATAACAACAAATGAGCTCACAATTGAAGACATCGATTTCGAAATTTAGCTAGCAAAAGTCAACGGAATAATAAATATCATTTCATTTCTTCCGCCAATTATTTGAAAAGATTGAAAATCATGTTGCACGCATCAAGTGACGTAAGAAATTTGTTCGAAAGCGATATATATTTTTATTTAGTTCTTGTATTTAGCGTATAGTCGAGACCACGCGATTACCGCATTTACACGAGTGAGTGTTGACCCATTATTCGCCGACATCTTAAAACGTTTCAACAAATCTTACCGAATACTAGACTCTTTGCTCAAGGAGAGCTTTCTGAATTTCACATGGCACTTGATGCGATATACAAATGAGCATAAAATAATGTTTCTAAACCAAAACGTTCAGACTTCTTAATTATTGTAATTTGTGTAATCAAACGCGTTAAACATGATGTTTTAAAAATCAAGAGATTCACGATGCCTTCCAATCTATCATAGAAGTGCCTTCACTCATAAATTATAAGCATAATCAGGGACAACTAGAGTAACAGGGCTCCGAACAAATACTATATTGTAAAAAATAGGTAGCAGTACATTAAACTAATTATTTCATAGAAATCATCACGACGCAATATCATTCATTTAATTATAATTTCTGCAATTACATTTTATTGTTTTCAATAACGCAAGTGTAATGAGTCATAATTTTGTTATGTTCCATGCACTAAATTGGCTAGATAACTAAGAATGAGAACAATTTTACGTATGTTTTCATTATTGACACTCAGTCCTATGAAATATAGAAATAATTAAGGATGATGTTCACTGCTCTGTATTACAGAAAGTTGAAAAATACAATTATTTGCGTGTCATATTTTTTGTAAACCTACCTAATGATTGGGTGTTCTGCTATTAGTATATTAGATGTCCATATGTGTGTCATGTAATTTTTGTGTGTTTATTACTGTAGTTAAATACTTTGAGTGGAACCATGGCCTACTAAAGAAATATTAATTTAGTAGGCCATAGTGGAACACATTTCAACAAATGTGCAGGCTTGCTTTTGGAATGAATTTTCGATCCCAAAAACCAAGAAATAAGTTTGAAATAACGAATCAATCCTAACTGGAATCCCAATTAATGTTGAAGCTAATCACTATATAATCCCAATATCCCAATGACCTAAACTTTCACCAAACTAAGAGACAATATATTGTGTATAGCTTTGTATGCATTGTAGATTTATTGACAACAAATTAAAGTTAATGTGTTGAAAATGAATCATCAATAAATTTAATGGTCCATAAAATTCCATAATATGCCAGAAATGGGCCCTAAATATTATTCTGAAAAACTTAATCGGTGCCATTTCTAATTATTTCATAGACGCGTTTGCGGTGCAGTAGCGTTCACTGAATTATAATTTTTGCAATTACATTTTATTGTTTTCAATAACGCAAGTGTAATGAGTCATAATTTTGTTATGTTCCATGCACTAAATTGGCTAGATAACTAAGAATGAGAACAATTTTACGTATGTTTTCATTATTGACATTCAGTCCTATGAAATATAGAAATAATTAAGGATGATGTTCACTGCTCGGTATTACAGAAAGTTGAAAAATACAATTATTTGCGTGTCATATTTTTTGTAAACCTACCTAATGATTCGGTGTTCTGCTATTAGTATATTAGATGTCCATATGTGTGTCACGTAATTTTTGTGTGTTTATTACTGTAGTTAAATACTTTGAGTGGAACCATGGCCTACTAAAGAAATATTAATTTAGTAGGCCATAGTGGAACACATTTCAACAAATGTGCAGGCTTGCTTTTGGAATGAATTTTCGATCCCAAAAACCAAGAAATAAGTTTGAAATAACGAATCAATCCTAACTGGAATCCCAATTAATGTTGAAGCTAATCACTATATAATCCCAATATCCCAATGACCTAAACTTTCACCAAACTAAGAGACAATATATTGTGTATAGCTTTGTATGCATTGTAGATTTATTGACAACAAATTAAAGTTAATGTGTTGAAAATGAATCATCAATAAATTTAATGGTCCATAAAATTCCATAATATGCCAGAAATGGGCCCTAAATATTATTCTGAAAAACTTAATCGGTGCCATTTCTAACCAAAGATGGACGCGTTTGCGGTGCAGTGCGGTTACTGAATTTTATATTGTTACAGGTGTAATACTAAACTAATACAATATTAATTATACATGTACTACGAAATCTATACAATATAATATATTTGATACCATTCACTCAATTAAACAAAATTAATAGAAAGACACTTCAGTGATTGACATTTTTTGGCTTAATTACTTGAAATGACAGGCAACATTTAGAAAAGAGCGGGTGCGTTGCGAGTGCGGGTGACATGGGGGTACTGTGTGGTGCGGTTGCGGGCCCACTCACTGCGGGTGAGGTGCAATGTGGTTATAAAACATTACACCCGCGTTTATCTATGTTTTTAACCCCAATCAATGATGTGGTATAGGTTTATAATGCTAGTTTAACTTCAAGTTCTGGACTTTATTACAATACTTAGTGTACCTCAGTGATATAAAAACAATGACCACATGTGCCTTTGCAATTTACTCAATACAATTGCATATTTGGAAAATTGACGTTGCAAAATTTCAGATGCTTATGCATTGGAAATGCAAATTTTATGAATTAGAGTGCGAATTGGATCAGTAGGCCCTACACATATTATAAAGCTGTAACATCAAAACGTACCTGTTTTCAACTACATTTGTTTAAAATATTTACTAATTCATTAAATTGAACGAAAAGTTACTCGGATTTAAAATGGCCTAAGTGTTACTAAAAAGTTGTTAAGATTGCTAAAACTATTTATTCGTTTGTTTATATTCCCATTTGGCCTCTACCTAAAGACCTTAATTGTTGCAACATAAATACATAGTGGTAAACAGAATGATGATTACCTCAATTTCCACCATTAGTTTGAGAAATTTTGCACTAAAACTAGTTATCTAATGGGGTTCGTTCATGTTTTTAATATCAACATTCCTGACTACATGCATCATTATTAGGACACATTCAGGTTGTATGGAGTTAATTTATTATGCATGGGGCATAGTAAATTATATTCAGCTAAGATTTTTCTAGTTGAAGACAACTTTATTCTCAATCCCAATCCCATCGGCAAGCCTGCGCAAATTTGACAATGTTATATGAAATAGCATGAAAAATTCTAAAATACTGCAGAGATTTAATTTATTTATTTTATCGTAAATACTCTTAGTAGAAAAATCCTGTTTTTGAAGAAAGCCCCTCTTAACCCTGAGATTCCCATTGTATCCATGTTTACTAAAAATCTATCAAAGTCTTTAAAAATATGAAAATATATTTTTCAAACTAGCAGCCAGCGAAAATACCTTAACCCCTTCACTACTTAAAATTGAAGTTGAAATGCTTAAGTGGAAATTTTCAAAATTATCTAAAAATATATTGTTCTCTTTATCAATACACCAATAGAAGAAATGCAAACACCACAATTTGAACACGAAGCCAAAATGTGCAAATAATGCAAAGTTCGAGTCATTTTTTCAAGTGCAATTTGAATTTTTGTTTCTTCATTATTGCATCTTCTGATACATATCACTGATACTTTTAAGATTTTGTTTGGAAATTTAATTTTTGGTATTTTAATATTTTTTATGTACACCTACATAGGTTTGTGCCTGTCAAAGTGTCAAATCTTGATTTATATGTTTTCTTAGATGTACTAATTCGATTTCTTTTCGGTCTTTCAATAATAACTGAAGTGCTTAGCAGTGGGAAGTTCAAAGATACCTCTGAGTTTCTGTATTTATATTAAAAATTCAAAACATTTTTAAACAAGCTTTAGTTTTTCAAACGAATTTAAATTTATGTCAATGCTTAATGTCTCTATTACATTTTTAGCACCATATGTCGTGACATTTTTAGGATAGTTAAAATTTATTGATCAGTACACAATCCTTTGACGAAAATATTGCATCCTTTTGCCACCCACATTAAATACATAGGCTAATTCTACTTTACTAAAACACATTTTTTAAATACTAAGAAAGTCGTGCAGTGATGCATGAATTCGATCGCATTTCTTAGAACTGCGTGATATTTTAAATCCCTCGTTATAGCAAAAGGTTATAAAAGTTGACCTAGTTTTGCTCAAGTGTAATTGAGTCAGATGCGATTGTAAAACAATTGAGGTAACTTTTTTAATGTAAAATTTCAATTCATATTATTAATCTTGGAATTTTTAATGCTAATCCATTTGATTAGGCTTGAGTAAAAAATGACTTTCCCAGTTTTTATTTTTAATGAAAACCTTTTTATTATTACACATTCGTATCATTCCCGTTTTCAGTAGGAAAGTTTTTTTATCTTATCATGCTAGATTCACTTGATCTAGTAAGGAAAAACTGATGTGAAATTTTTGTTTATACTGTTGAATGGAATAGAACAAGCGTTACGTTGTGTGATTCAAAACTTTGTTGGTGACCCACTGGCCTCTTAACATCTTAGAGTCCATTTCTTATTTACAATCTGTGGTCAATAAAAAGTATATTATACACATTTGTTCGCTTTGCTGACAGCTTTGATACGTGGAGTAAGTATTTACATCAATTAACATGTATGGTGTGCTTAGAATTTTGAAAGAAAGTAAAACAAATTCAATACATCTCATGACAAAATCATAGTTTATTGTATATAATTGAAGGAATATACTGACACTGTTAGGTTTTGTCTTAATGATTATTTCAGAGAAAGTGATTACATTTTCTTATTTTGATTAATTTACATATATTTATGGGTCACTAGTCTGATATATAATTGCATAAATATGTGTAAAATCTTAACAATTAATGCTTTAATACACTGACTAAGATTTCATATTGTTTGTGCTTGTGCTCTGTTAACCCTAAAAAATTTATCTGTTACATTTATTATATAAACTATTGTTTATTTTTGGAATTTTTATTGAAATTTCTTAGACTACTATTTCAATTGACATAAAATTTTCCAGTTTTTAGGAATCCAAGTTTCCAGCTTCGATTAAAACACGGAATATTGGCTGCAAATATTTTTGTGCGGTGCCATTATTCAATATAGTAATAGGTGGGAATCCTAGCTACATGAATACAGTAGACGAATTACAAGCACTAATATTAATATCAATTTAAAAATTGTACATATATTTTAATTAATACTTTGAATACTAATTTAATCCAAAAACAACAAATAGAGGTAAAATATAAAAAATATAATTATGCATGCATTTTAAATTTGAACCACCCATAATCGATATTAATACTGTATTTAAATAAAATATTTAAATTATAAATATAGATTGTTTTGTCAAACAATTAGAAAATGATTTTCTTTACCAATGAAATATTTGCTCGCTAGAGGGCATAAAACACTGTTTGTTTTCAAAATTATGTGCTAGTTACTTTGTAAATTTGATTGCTTTACTTAATACAATTCTATAAAAGATTTATGAGCTGTACATTTTAGTATCAAGTATTTTGTTAAGCCCCAAATCTCCGAAATCTTACAATTTGACATTTGAAATGATTATATTTAATTATATCTTATAATCTATTATTCTATTTATACCATAAAGCACCTATGTCTCTTTTTTAGCTTCTCACCCATGCAGGTTCTAATTCTTGACTAACAATAATTAAATATTCGTGTAAAATATATGATTCAGATGCGTGACCGTAGTCTGCACTTATTTCAATTAAGGTCTACACTTCATGATTTTATTTAAGTTTTTAGGTTAATTGTTTTCTAATTTATGCAAAGTTAAGTTCTGCCTTAAATTTTTGTGTAATAAGAGTAAGGAATTTATAACCTAAGTGACAATAAGTGATAATTTTCTTTACTTTCTATGACATAAAACTTTGGCAAATTATACTTGGCTACAATGTTTGCGTGGCTATTTATACTTATATACGTCTAGTCACACGTCATTCACGTGTTGGCTGTGAAAATGCTTAGAAAATTTGTTGCAATATTTTGTGTAGAGATGCATTTGACGAGACAGTGTTTCTGTTATATTTGCTGAAAACTGTTTATCTGTTTTTTCGCACCATATCGTATCGAGTATGTTTACATTTCAGTGCTTGTTCATGTACACTAGTTTGAGTCATCCACGGAACCCCAATATCTTTAACCTATTTTGTTTTAATTTTAAAAGTTTAGGTTAAATCCAGAAGAGAATATATCAAGTTACATTGATGAGGTCTAAATTTTCTTGTTGAAATTTATTCAGCACTTATCAACCAACCAGCATACATGTCTAGACATTGAAAGTTTTGTATTATCTAAAACATGTTTCCTTTTATTTTGATTTGTAAATATTCATATTCTGGTTGATTTAATAAGATGTATATTTGTCATGGCCAGATTTTCAAATTTAGATGTGATAACTGAATCAGTCCACTTGTCTACAACAAATATACTTCCTTATAAATTTTTCGACAGTATCCTTTTCGGATATCTATAGTTAACACTTGCTTAATGATTATGTTCTCATAGCACTTCGAATTACCACTCAATTTGTCACATAATTTTACTACTGGACAGAATATTTGAATTTTACATCATCATTGATTTCTTCCAAAGCAATATTGTTCTTGTAAACATTGCAAGGCAAGATGCGCCTTGTTGTCTGAATTTACTATGTCCTGATATTAGTGCTTTAACATGATGGTGAATTATCATCAATTGGCGATAATGATACAGGTACAGGCTGAGGATACCATTCAATCTGAGCAGCTGCCAATGGAAGAAGAATTAAGACTACTCAACCAAAATAAGTGATGATGAATTCATTCAGAATGAATCCGACGATTGCAAGACATTTGATGATGACAGTAATAGAACTGATATATCTTTATCACCATCCGACATTTCTTAGTCACCATCTGTACCACCTGTTCGTCATTTTCAGAGGAATCCAACTACTGAACTACGAGCATTTTCAATGTTTCTGAGTAACACTGTCCTCAGAATGATCAATGGTAGAAGCTATCAAAATGGCAAACGGCATCATTCTAAAAGCTGAATGCAATTTTTGCTGTAATTATTCGCGAGAGAGATTACCGTAATGGCATGTCAAGCATACAGTCGATTTTTGCAAAGAATACAGCAAAACCTTTTATCAATGCGTCTTATAAAATATCAATCCACTGATAAACTCGTTGTTATTCAAGAAATTTGGACATTGTTCATACAGTCATTGAAACTACATGGTGTGTCTTCTGAATCTTCTACTGCACAGTTTAATGGATTCAGTGGATATGCACCTGCAGATGCTACATGCCAGCAAAGCCTTCGAAACATGGAAGCAAGATATTCTGGATTTGTGATGGCGGGAATGGCTATGCTATTCATGGAATTCTATATGCTGGACGTGATTGTGGACGGCAACGGGTCTAGCAAAGAACATTGTATTGTAACAGACGAAATCATTTTATCACAGTCATTAAAATGTTTTTATCGACCAATACATTACGTCTAATGAGTTGATCACTGAACTTCTGAAGAATTTAACATGTATCGGAACTATTATGTCTAACCACCGCGGTGTTCCGCAAGTCATGCAATCGACTAAGGGTGTTGATATCTACAGTACACTCTTTCTTTGGAATGTTAATAATCGAATTTTGTTAGCCTCATAGTGCTCAAAGAAACCAAGAATATTATATAGATGAGCTCATGGCCCACAAAAAATGAAGTAAATTCAACAATAGAAGATTATAATCACGGAAAAGTTGATGTTGATATGCTTGATTCATGGATTGAAGATTTTTCATGTGATAGACATTACATTGTTCAATGCTTTATCAATGATGAAATCGAATCCATACAGCAAATATTGCTACAACTTTATGAAACGTTGCTGAACAGTTGATCGTGGGGAATATGGTGCGTCAGTGAAGAATGAGAAAATTTATGCTCAATCAAATAATGTGTTTGTTTCGTTTAGATTTCTGAAAAACTGTATCAGTAAGTTGTAGACAACCTTGTATTTAGTGAGTACATTATTATCAAGTAGGTCAAGTGTCAAGATTGCGAATGAGATTGTATGCTTCCATATCCATTGACATAGTCCGTGTTTTGGTAGTTTCCTATTTCATATATTTCATAAGAGATGCGTAAAATTGGTGTGAAGTTTGTTTTTAAATTTGAATTAAATGAAATGAAGTAGTGATCAAGACTGTAATAAGATAAATTTGAGATTCATAGAAATATGTACGCTGATATGCTCATATAATAAAGTAGATGCAAAATATGTGATTGATAAACAAAGTTAGTACCTTAAAGATGCTTGGTGACCCCAAAGTATAGCAAAAATAGTCATTAGTAATTGCAAATAATTCATCTACATAAATGTTTGACAGGACGGTTGATTAAGTTGTATAATTGTTGAGGTTTCAATATTTTTTTATTTTGTTAAGTATGGATAAATCAAACTAAACTAAAATAATTTATGTCTTAGACCTTCATTTTATCTAAAGGAACGCTTGCCAAATCTATGGTAATGGATCTTAAATCACCATTTTGTATTTAAATTCATTGTATTTGATTTATGTTACGAATTGTCATTGCAAAATCTACGACTTGTTCCATTGTTTTACTCTATTGTAATTTACCAGGAAACAAATCTTTACTGATTATTAATTAAGTACCGGTAACACATCATTGACTATATTTTTTAAACGCTGTAAAATTTACTGCTTCTAGTTGAAGAAGTTAAAGTACTGATAGTTAATTAGGAATAAAACATTGTTTTTAAGAAAATTATATTTCCTGAAATATACATTGCATTAGAACAAAAAGGATAAGTACAAGACAAGGCAACACATTCATTGATGCACCGGAATTTTTTAAATATTTCACTAGTCATCCATCCCGGTAGATAGCTTTTTCCAATAAAACAGTCTCGCTCCTACTTGTCGTTCAGGATAAAAACAGGCTTTTCAAATAAAATTTTATCATTGGGTGACCGTAGGCTAAACTGTCTCTTTTGGAAATGTATCAACATACCACTTTCCTTACAGCGAGAATTTTGACTCAAGTTAAGTTTATTGTAAACATTTAAAAAATATTTGTGTTTCTGTATATATAGAAAAGAGTCATAGGCGGAAATTATCTAACGGAAAATGTCATTGCATTGCAGGGTTTTGAAATTTTCAATAAATAGTACTCGCCTACACATATTATTATATTCTACAGAATATATCAACAGATTCTTTCTTTAACCCTCGGTTACTGAGCAATTGTGATGCATTGCTTTCTGAGAAATGTCAAAGTATCATTTATTCCCACACATCATTTTCTCCCGACCTCAACCATAGAAAATGACATTGACATTGATCATTTCTCATTTCTATGTTTTGACGTCGGTTTAGAATGTTGTGTATTCGGATTGGTATTGCATTAAAAACCCAGTTCCCAACTTCTTCCAAAAACACGGAATAACCCATTTTATGCAGTTGGATTATATTCGTTGTTAATTGCTAGACATATATTGAGATCTTTAAGTGAATGTACATCTATTCTTAATCCGCACCAAATTTACATATGTATATATGAATATGACATTAAAGGTTTTCCTGCTATTGGAACCAAGAACACGATTATGTTCAGATCGGTTCTGCTGTATAGTTTTAGAATATCTTAAGAAGCAAGCGCTTGCCAATATTTGAAAGTTTCTAGTTTGTATAGAAGTGTAATAAATTTCAACTGCTATTTCTGACTTGAAGTACACATTGCGTTTAACAATAAATTAACACATAGTTAAGTAGTTTGTTCTCAATAAATTGCTACTAATGAATGTCAGTTTTTATCTCCACCCTAACACGTAAGCTTACGCAAGCAAATTAAACGTTTGCACTCAGTGCAATAAATCATGAAGCTACTTCACCTTTAGCAAATTCAAGGTTATCTGCGAGTGCGTGCGATGCTTTGATTTACTAAGTTAAGAATAATTTGCAATAATTTTGTTTTGGAATGATTTTAAAATTTAAAATTTGCGGTTTTTCATAAACTTCCGAATCTGTTTTTATATATTGTTGTTATTTAGTCTTCAATCAACTATTTCATATTCATTAAATGTTTAACCTTAAACTCCTTAGCGTCCTTTATAAAGGACAAACCGTTTTTTCATATTAACAAGGAGTTTTCTCCAGTCTATTAGTAAATTTGAAAATCCTTGGCAAAGGTAGGTCTTTTAGAAAGCATGCTTTAATGCAATGTTGAAAACTTCTGATAAAGCGTATTGCTGTGGCTAAAGTTGTTGAAAAGATAAACACTGTTTCTTTGAAAATTTCGAATCTTTGAAAAATATTTAAATTCTCTTTATGCCTAATGTTCACGTATATAAAGTTTTGAGGCAAAGCCTCTATCACCTGGTGCTTGCAGATTGGGCATAAAGTTGATAGTTTTTGAGCTATAAGCGTTTAAAAAATAATAATTTACAATCATCAAACATTTTCAAATATCCCAACATAGTTTAAGGTTAAATTCATTTAATTTCAAAAACTTCAGGAAAATTTGAATGAGGTTGGAATAGAATATTTTTAAGGATTTTTGGAATGCATACCAAAGAATTCAATACGCCTTTCCTATTTTTGTAGACTTATCAATAAATGTTTCTACTGGCTTCTTAAACTTATCCAGAATAGAACACTAAAAATTATTGACAATCGCTGAAAGTATGAAGCGAATATTCATCAGGTAAGCTGTTCCCACAATTATGTCAAAACTTTGCAAATTTCTGAAAAATTCAGGTGTGAAAAATACAGAAGGAAGCAAAATGAAGAGCAATTCATTCAATGCTACTGAAGAATATCAATTAATCCTATCTCACTATCTCTCTCCCCCTCTATCTTTCTCTTTCTCTTTCTCTCTTTCTCTCTTTCTCTTTCTTTCTCTCTCTCTCTATATATATATATATATATATATATATATATGTGTGTGTGTATGATGTGATCTATACTTAAATACTTTATTCTGTAAAATCTGCAACAGCATATGGTTATATCTGTTTGTGACGTGGATTCATTTTTAAGCGGGATTCAAAAATCTATTCAATACATTGATTTCAACTGGGGTGGATTTTTTTAATTTATACGATGTCTCAGATTATCAAATTCAAAAGATGCAACTTGGTCAAAACCTAATTGCTAAGCTTGCATTTGGCCTTAATAGATTCGCAGCTTCTCACTAAATTGCACTGGGACCCAATTTATATAAATAATGGACATTAACGTTTTATTGTTCATCTGGAAGTGTCAAAACCTACTTGCCCCAACATACTTCTCAGATAAATTTGATCATCATCATCATCATCATCATCATCATCATCATCATCATCATCATGCATAAATAAATTATAGATTTCTGCAATATTAAGGCAGTTGATAGATTTTCACATCATTGAATAAAAATATACATACAACTTACCATTTTTGCAATCTGTGATAATATATAGTAAATAATTTCAACTACTTCCACTACAAGTTTTAAACACATTTTCACCTTTATGTGGAAGTACATTGACCAATAGATGGCAATTCCCAGGAATTTTTCGAAATTTATTTTTTGAAGCTTTTCCAATGAATATTTTTTACTAGACCTATTTTATAATTTGAGGAAGAGAATTTTTCTAGCAGACAATTAGGCTCTGGATAATGTTATGATTATTAAACGATTGAGCGAATTAACTGCCATAAAAACGGATATAAATCATCATCATTACATGTTTGCATCATTTTAAAATACAAACAACTTGGTTTCGATTCTACTTTCGCAAACAACAAGTTGTTGCAAAATATTGTTAAATATTTGCTATACTTGTGTTAAGTATATCGATTGTTTACAAGTGTATGTCGGTAACTTTTCATCAATTTGTTTGTTGGCACTGCTGTGAATAAGTGGGTAGGTAATCATTTGAAGAACATTACACAGTCCTGTCCCACACTGCTCAGATGAGTGTCGAGATTCTCATTTGAGTATCTAAAATTCCTAATTGCATACTTGGTGGTAACAAAGTTTCAAGAGAGGTGTGGTTTAGAAATTGAATATTTATAATCTAGGGTAGGGCCCGTAATGGGCACGGGCTCTAAACTTAGTATAATTATTTGTCGTTGTTCGAGGATTTAAAATCCTAAAACAATTTCTACCTATCTATTTTTATATCTATCTTTGTATGTTTTGAAACAATTCCTTCATATAGATTTACAACAAAAATTACAACATTGAACATTAAATATTTCACTAAGCCACATAAAACTGTCTTCCTCAAAAACAGAGAATTCCATTTCAATGTCAGCTGATATTGCATTGATAAAACTATCCTACTTATGCACTTTATAGTGTAATGTAAGAATCCTAGGTTGTGAACTTCAGAAGGCGTTGCATAACGTTTGAATTTGAATTAAAGTAACTTTTATATTTTTGCGAATCGAGAACCAAATTTTCTTCTTTAGTTTAGGATATTTATGTGCATGTGTGTGTACATAAATGCTAGTAAAGTAAATCTCAATCTATTTTATACAGCTCAAAACAACCATTATTTTACAAAGGGTGACGTCTTGTTGCAAGGGCATGTCGTAAATATTTGCTGATGCTAATGCGGAATAAAGAATTTTGATGTAGAGAGAAAATAACTTTTGAGTTAAGACATTGACTATATTAAACAAAATCCATGGGCAAGTTTACCAAGTCCAACAACTATTCACAAAAAATCACACGTATTTTGACAAATGCTGAATTCAGGATTTATAAATCCTGGAATTTCAAAAATAATTTAATTTTATTAGGCATGCTGAATTAGCATGAATCTTTTTCAAGACTTAGATGTAAATCTATTACAGGAAAGGTATTGCCAAAATATTGTAAATTTAAAATAGAAGAGGCCAAGTTTTATTATTAGTAATTATAAATATTAATAATTAATATCCTTTCAAAATTCATAAATATTTTTATTTTTTCTGCATTAATAAATTTAGTCTATTAGAAATTAGTAATGACCTTTTGATTGTAAAAAAAGTTTGTTAAATATATTTGTGGAACCAAAGAAATTAAAAATGCGATTATTTGTAAAAATGAGTAGGTATTAGAAAGAAATGGTATATACTAGATGAGCTCCTTTGGAGTTATGCAATAAAAACTGTGATGAAGAAAAATGTAATTGAGGGTAGTATAAACTTTATTACATTATCTGTTTAAGTGATTTTTTAATACTTTTTGAGATATTTTTTAAAAGCATTCTCGCGTGCTTTGGGGGTGGCCAAACCCGAGGTTCTGCAGTATTTGTGATTATAGGAATGATTTTAATATTATGGGGTGTCGCGGCATAATCTACACGTTAGAAATTACCCCTATTTTGAATAATGATACATACCATGCTGACCAATAAACTAGAATAATTATTAAACAAAATATGATTACATATATCATAGCAGAAAATAGCAAAATATCCCAGATATTTATTGTTTATTTGAAAACAGTTTGCACATATCAATTCCTCAGATACATCAGAATAAATATAATCTCGGTTATTCATTCAGTCAGTACTTAGTTGGCCCAACTCTTGCTTATAAAACTGCTCCCAATCTCCTAGGCATCCAGTTAACGAGACTTGCAGTACTCAGGCGTGATTTCGGTGCACCATACATGTGTGATCTTACTCTTCAGATCTTTGAGAGAGGTTAGTTTTAGTTCTGCGACCTTTTCCTTGACAACAATTGTCGATAGGGTTAAGGTATGGATAACTTCCAGGCCATTTTCGCAGGACTTCAACAACATTTCGTTCTAACCAGGCCGTGACCGATTTTGCAGTAATCGCCGAGGCATCGTCGTGTTGAAACACATCGCACTCCAGTATCTAAATCCATTGTGGGACTTGCTCTTGAAGTATCTCCCTATAGGCTGATGCACTAATCGTTGAGTTGGCCGGGAGAAACCATAATCCACTTCGTCCGGATCCTGAGATGCAACCCCATATCATTTGAGAAGGGGACTTCCCTCGGGGTACCGTGAATCTGGGGTTGCATCGCTCGCCCACTGGTCTTCGGACACTAATTGAAAAACATTAAAATTGTTTGATAAGACTCTCGTCAGAAAACAAAGCCCTCTGCCACTGATCAGTTGTCCAGTGACTGTAGCGCTTGGCAAACATCAGCCTGTCAGTCACTTTCGTCTTTCACAGTCTTGTATTGGTGGGGTGTTAGTAACGAAGTCCCATTTCACATTGAAGCCTTCGACAAATAGTTCTATCACTTACAACAACTGTTTCAGGTAGCTGAGATTTGATGAAGGTAGAAGATGCTGTCGGATTCACTTGGACAATTCTTTTCATCAACTTGTATGAACGGCTTGTTGTAGCACGTGGTCTACCAGGAGATTTCCCCATTCAAAGGAACCGATGGCATTATATCTCGCTAAAGACTTTTGCACCGAACACTGAGATACTCCAGTAAGGCGTGAAATGTCAATCTGTGTGATCCCTTGCTCCGTCATGTTCACCATACACGAAATAACATCAGCAGAAACGCGGCTCTTTCGACCCATTATGAATGCAGTGTTTGTATCTCTATTATATGAGAATCGATCAATCAAAAATTCAAATTCGACTATCTCCGCCACCCTACTGAAAGCACTAATGGCTAACAACATATAATAGACGAATAAAGTGAATAAAGTACGACATTCATACCTGATAGCTTCATTCTGACATACAAACCTAAATTACCATTTTTGAATGAAATTTCACATTATTCTAATTTATTTGACAGAATGGTATATATATATATATATATATATATATATAT
>CABFPE010000023.1:494966-518217 GCA_900660155.1 Hofstenia miamia
ATATATATATATATATATATATATTTCTCTAGTAGGAAGCGTCAAACTTGATAACTGAATGTGTTTGCAACCGAAAATCGTTCAAATTATTGAGTGGCCCTTCCAATATTAGAAAATGCAACGCAACGCAACGCTCAAGCTTCATTATTTTTATGAAGTTTTTAAAATTTTAAGTGTGAATCTGGCTGATCAAATTTTCCTTATTGTAAGTAACTTCTCTGTTAATATTATTACTACTTAGTTCCATAAAAAACTGAAACAAAATTACACAATAAAAAAAAGTTATTCTAAAGAGTCAAAATTTAGTAGTATTCTAATTGCAAAACAGTAGGCTACTGAAACAATAAAATTTTCTAAACATTTAAATTTTTATAGACTTTCTCCGAAAATATTCCTTTACTTATCAAATCAAACAAAAATACTTTTTGAATTTTGGCCGATGAACGACTGGTAATTGTACCGGCCTTTCTTGAAATTTCCACACAGCTGCAGACCGGTAAATTGCCGGTCCCGGTCGGCCAGTAGCCTGCTTCATCTCTTGTCTGGAGAAGGACATTTTCCGAAGTACACCATTCCAATGCAAATTCAAGTTGGATTGGAAATAAATATACTTCTTTATACAAAATCACTCTTTTCTTGTAAGGCACAAGGTTCCAATCATTCAACAAGACGCGGAAAACGGGATTTCGACATTAACTAATTGGTCGTTACACCAGAAAGTACTGACACTTACTTTCAACTATTTTGCTTAATAATGAGAGCTCATTTTTTCATTTTATTGTATTCTGGAAAGCTTCAGTTGATTTTTTTGCAGTTAAACTAATTTGTCAACCACGACTTAAAATATATTAAAAAACATCCTATGCTTTAATTGTATGCACAAGTATATAAAATAAATTGAACAGATAACGTTACTACTTGTTTCTAATCGGATTGTTGTAAAAATTTATTGAATTATTTTATAAAGCATTACAAGAATATATACCTCCCACCAATAATGAAAGAGATATTTTCCTATTTAAGTGGAAAAGTGTTGACCCACATATTTACAATTTTTGACGTTTGATTGTTTTTTGTTAAGCAATGTACCTAAAAATTTTTCTAGATTGCTGTAAAAAATTTCTGAATCTTTGGCACAAGCTAAATCTTTGATCAATATTTGGAAAATAATGCTATTCTTTTGAAATTTACATCCATTTGAAATACAATATATCAGAAATAAAATGCTTCCTATCACTAATATGGTAAATATTAATTTCAAAACAGTTCAAAATGATATAAAATAAGCAACCCTATATTCCTATATTTTTATACATGAGAGAGTAAAGTAGATTCTAGCACATTATTTCGGATAATTTAATGCTAGAAAAATAAAATCTTATTGCTTTTCTCTTTCAAATAAATGATTTGATTTGCTCAAAACGAAATTGATAAATAAAAAACTTTTCAACAAAAACAGGTATGTAAAATAGTACTCGCAAGAAAAATATTTCCTCCTCTGCTTAAAAAATTTTTCGCAGCGCCATTGCTGTGATTCAGCCCCGTAGCCAGCACTATCACCTAAGGGGTGTCGACATGCATTCTGGAAGAGTTGATCAGAATTTCGACTTTATAATTTTAACTAATATTTTACCAAAATTGTACACTGTTTGAATTTTTTTGCGTGCATGACGGGTTAGATTATCTAGTTGTGATCAAGTAAGTGACCAAAGCAGGAGACAAGCCCCGCGAAGATTCTTTAAAAATATAGAAAAATAGACCTTAGAAATGCATTTCACGACATTTTTGAGAGCAAAAGTTACAAGAATTGAAATTATATAGTATTTTTAAAATACTCAAACACACAGTAATCTAAATTTTATTCGGCAAAAGCCGACTTCCTATAGACACTCATCATAACATGGACTCTTATACAATTGCATACTATTGTGCTCAGTAATGATCAATGTTGGACAATACCGTCAAGGATTCCATTCTAATAAATATAACAACCATTTAATGCAGATTATTCAATATGCATGATTGTTGTTTTTATGTTTATTTCCCAGTAATTTTTTGCAGTTTTGGATATGACTTACTTAGCAGAATCGGTTTTATAGAGCAGCAGAAAATCTGGACATGAAAATTAATGATTTATTAATATTTACAATTCGTCGAGAAAACTCAAATTTTTGATCCTAGACTACTATTATCCATACGTTATCTGCATTCCGCTCTCTAACTTGCAGACTATTAACACATGTTACAAACCAAAGAACGATAGAATGATACAAAGAGTAATGCAAAATGAGTTTTCATCTTTAAAATTGTACATATATTTGCAACACAAACACCAATTGACAAAGAGTGAGTGAACTAAATGAATTTAGCCGGACAGTGTTTAACTAACTGTAAGATAAATATACGTTTACATTCAAGTTTGTAACAGTAGATAAATATACAACTTCGTTCTTGCGGATAATCGCAACATTTTTATCAGCATTTGGATCTAATCGAAAACAAAACTAACAAGATTCAGTCTTATCCGATTGTAGGTTCAATCTATTCTTTAGGCAAACCAGACGATAAACAAATTTACATTTTATTAGCGCATTGTAAAAACGTTTTCAAATGTCAACGGGTACATGTGTGTACCCGCCTCAAGGAGTAAATAGAGGTGTAAAATCAAACACTCAATAGGTATATTGGTTTGGACAAAGAATGTATTGCTTTACATGTATCACTTTATGTAGATAACTCTTAACTAATTCGTGTTTATTTACTTGCCAGCCATTGACTTCAAAGAGCTTACCGATTACAGACACCAAATTGCTTAAATCTCACCGCTTTGAGGTGGGCAAGTAGAGCGTAACTTTTACAATAACCTAGCCAATCGATAACAAACTTTATCATACCGGTAACTTTGTAGATAATCGTGCTGGCCCAAGACCACGTTTCTAAACATTTGCTTCGTATTCCTCAACTGTATTATCTCTGCCTTAAGCCTTTGACAACAGATTAGCGCCACCTAGAGTTTCACCGAAGTGCTGGAGACTTTTTTCGCGATCTGTTCCGCCCAAGTGCTCAACGCATAAACAACTTTATCGCCAAGGTATTTTTATAGTTTATTTGCCGTGAAATTCCGAATTAATCCACCAAATAACTCTCGTCGCTTTGCTGTGACGGTCATAAAATGTTTTATTGTTGACATTAAACGCTCATTTTATTACGCGTCAGTGATGTGATACTTCTGCGAAATCGTTTCAAACCTACTTTACCGGGAATGCTATTAACACAAAGTAGCTAAATGTTATTGTTTGTAAGCGGGGTTTAAGAGATATGTTTAAATGATGTTATGCCATAACGATCGCAGAATAAAAATGTATGCAGTCCTATTAACCCGATTAAGGCGTCTTGATCGTAAACTAGAAGTAATAAAATACAATAAAATCTGTTAAATGTCTAACTGCTTCGCCATGAAATACGTCGCTTTACTGGAGTTGTGGATTACATTTGCCGAAGTCCTACAAGGTATGACTTCTTTCCCAAAACAGCATCCCCACTGCATACAAATATAAAGTCCATAGTTTGTACGAAACCTTCAGGATTTTGAAATTTAGATTTCCAACTCACAGAAAACCATTAACCGGTTTAAAAATTGATGAAAAATATGAAAGCGATATCCTATGCATTTTAGGGTATTTCAGTAAAAGACCCTTCAAAAAATTCAAAGAAGCAAATATTATTTTTTGAGCACATGCGATTCGCATAGATCTGACTAGCATGCATTTTCTATGTACTGTATATGCGATTTGAATAAAATATATTTGTCCTACTTGGACATGGAAACAACTTTTACCTTGTTTTTTATTCGATGCTACAAAAATTGAAAATGAACGAATGAAAGAGCAAAATCTGGTTTTTCTCTGCCTCCCGCCCCCTTATGGAAAACATCCGTTTAAAATGATGTTTTTAATTTCTATTAATTCTACATGTGTATAATTCAAAAAAATAATGCTGTATTTTTCAATTCTTTTGTTAACCTATGAATATTTTTTGTAATAAATCTTCAGCATTTTCAAAACATTACATATACAAAATTTATACATAGCATATTGAGTTAAACCATTATAAAAAATTGGATTCTGACTTTAGATTTTTACTGAAAAAATGTACAGTATAAATGTACATTTTAACAATACTTTTAAAAGTAAAATGAACTGAAAAAATGGGTCTTTTGTTCTAAAAATTATTAAATTTTAAAATGTATGCAAAAAGTTGCATCGTATTGCGATTTCAAAATCGGAAAATCATTTTAATGTGAAAAAAATTAATCTAATCAGAATTAGAATTTTGGAAAATCACTTTTGAAAATATTCAAAATTTATCATTCTTTCTATATACATATACTTATAGTTCAACTTAATTGCAATTATTATTTATGCATATATTCATGTATAGCGTATATTAAATCATTTATGTGTGGAATATATATTACACATATATTTTATTGTTAAATTTTTTCATTATAGTTACAAAAAATGTAATTTAACTCAATTTAATTACGAAAAATCCAATTTATTTCAAACTACAACCAAACAATAAGTATTATATTTTTTCGCAAAAATAAAGTCCAGCTTTCTTATTGTAAGCTACAGAGCAATATTTTTTTACCAATATAAGTTTCCAATGAAGAGATTCAAGCACATTCAAAATATCATCGTTACATGT
This sequence comes from Hofstenia miamia, assembly GCA_900660155.1. Classification (NCBI taxonomy): domain Eukaryota; kingdom Metazoa; phylum Xenacoelomorpha; order Acoela; family Hofsteniidae; genus Hofstenia; species Hofstenia miamia. The sequence continues at coordinate 499,677 of CABFPE010000023.1, forward strand.
AGTTTTATTACTCAAATGAGAATGAATTTGTTTTCCTTAGAAACTACATAAAAGAACTAGAAAAAATAATATTTGCGCCGCTTGATGTCGCTAAGCATCCTCCAATCAAATCCTCAGGATGACAAGAAAATAGAATTTTTCATGTCAAAACCCATGCTTTCAGTGCCTCTAACGGTAGTCATGCTAAATTGCACTGATTATATACATAAAATTATTCACATATAATAAATGATCACTCATAAAAGTAATGATTGACGATAAGTGTTAAACATCAACAGTAATAATGGGCAATTGAAAACTACAGGAGTTTGTATTTTGATAATCACTTCTTATTCAAAAAAAGTGTATTCGAAAGAAGCAAAACAAGTCACTAAGTGGTTTTTTCATCTTTAAATTATTGGTGTATTTTCAGTTATCTGGCACAGTATATTCGTGGATACTAATTTTCGTGTAAATTCTTGTATTTTGTAAATTTTAAATTTTAATCAAAAAAAATCAAAAACGCTATTTTTACAAAAAACTCAATGTATACAGTTCAGATAAAATTCGATTAGTACATCATATATTGATATTCGCAATCTTGCTAAAGGAAAAAATAAAACACGTAAATATACTCGTTTAAAAATACTGAAATACGTTATTTTCGGTCTACACCCTGACGGAAGCGCGAACTCTCTTGAGTCTTCAGCCACTAACTGTTAAATGTCGATTTCTAAAAAAATTTTTACTTATTTTATAAACCGTTTTTAAAATACATGTATGTGAAATAATGTATTCAACAATGAGGGATGTTCCACCGCGTCCGAATTTACAGCAGGGATCGCAGCAAGAATTTGTTATTGAGGGGGCCAAAAATTCCTAAAAAAATAAATAAATATATTTTCTTGGAAGCTTGTTAATTACCTTAGAATGGCAATGTAGTGCAAGGAAATAACCCTAGCAAAAAGTGTTGTGCTCCTCAAGCTCCTTTGAAAACCGAACGCGTTAAAATTAAATTGAAGTTCTCGCATTGTAATTCAAAGCATTAAAATACTAAAAACAAAATCTAAAAAAAATTCTTTCAGAATATTGCGGGCCTTGGCCCCTCTCATCCCGTCGACGTGATCCCTGCACAGGAACTAACAGCATCTCATAAATTACGCTCAAAACTGATCCACAAACTATGAAATTTGTGAATGTCGTTTGTTTAAAAAACGGAATATTTTGTGTATTGTTCGTATATTCGTGTGTCGTATAAAATTCAGCCACTAATAATATTTAAGTTAATTCCAAAAAATATGCCTAGCATAATTATATTTTAAATATAATATATTTATTCGTCTATTTTATTAACTTATATTTGACCGCACAGTTTATAACTTTTTATCAAATGTAAAATATAATTATTTACACAAAAAAACTACTTAAAACTTACTTGTGCTAAACGTTGAAAATTTATGTTTTTCTAAAAAATAGTCATAGTTATGACACTAGTTGATCAATAAAAATGAAACCTGAGTCCTTTTTATTGTAGTGATTCAACATATGGGTATATAAATATATTTAGCCAAATAACACTAATATCGTTCATATTTAATTTATTTCATGATATTGTCCAGAAAAGTAGAAACAATGTAAATTTAATTTTTAAAATCAATTGTGATTGGCTAATAAATTCCTAAAGAAGATGTGTAAATATACATCTATAAAAGTTCAAATCTTGTTTACATCTCTAATTGACACAGTTCGATGTAATAAAGCGCCGTAAAAATATATTTAATTGTAGCAATAGATGATTCAACTGTAAGTCTCTTAAAATTTTTTATTGACTTTTTAATATTATTTTTTAAGAGGTTATCTAATCCATTAAGTTAATTATGGATAGAAAACAAAATTCAAATTAAGCAGTTAAATAAACTAAACTGAAATTAAGAATTCGTAGTTCTTTTATAATAAAGTCTTAAGAGATTAAATTTTAAGCTTTCAGGAATCCAGAATTTGTGTTTTATTCGAAATACTATAATATTATTCAGGGAAGTATTCGTCTTTCAATGATTGTTTTAGCTTGAGCGTTATAAATTTTCCTCTTTCCAAAATTCTAGTGCCAATGTATAGGCTATGGTATTTTAATCGGCTAATTTTAATTTTTAATATAATTGGCTTCACATGGACAAATTGATTGGAAAATTTTCTTGTTGATTTACCCATAGCTTGAGAATTCGTTGCGCTTAGGAATAGTTTGATAAAATTCGTGAATTTTATCCCAATAGAACATTCGCGAAAAACCCTTCTTAATTTCTTTTCAAATCCAAAAGACAAGTCGACATTTACAAAAATTACGGAAAATATAGACAACATAAAACCTTAATTTTTTCTTTGATTTAATTTAAAAAAAATTAATGCGAAATGGTTCATAATTTTTTAGAAATCATTATCTTGTCGAAAATTAATTAAAAAAATTTTATTACAGAACTTTTATATAAGCAGTTATATTTTTTGTTTAGGCTTTAATTACTATACAAGGCTTTAAATTGTTCAGCCAGATGTTTGCTACTAAAAGATTAAACATTCTTAATAATAATAATGATGAAGATCGTATTAACCAAATTATAATTATAATCACAAAGTAATTAATAAAAATATTATAAAAGTAGTTAGAACGATAAGAAAAAGAAGTTGACATGTCGAATTTTTAGGTTTACAGTTATGATACGCTGCAGTCTTTTTTCTGTGTTTTTTAACAGAGTTGAAAATTTTGATAACAATGCTTCCACGCAGCTTCTAATTCTTGATTAAAAAAATTATATCGCGCAGACGATTGTTTGGAGGTTAACAAGTAATTTTCAAAACAGGAACAATGAACTTTCAAATCATTGATAGTAAAAATTGCTTGTTGCCAATAAATTTTTGCATTGATTACGCTTCATGATTTCTCTGGTCTGAATGCCTAAAGATTTTCGGAGATTGAAGCTACTGCCTAAGATTTACTATAAAGGAAGTTTATTTAAATTTAAGAAAATTACATGTACGTATAATTTTGTATAGGACAAGTGTAAGGAATAAGAAACCTAATTTACATAAACAGGAATACAGATTCACACAAACATGTTTTAGCAACTTCTTCAGCAACTTTTTTTATCTATCTATGTGCCATAATAATGGCCGGATGTGTTTACTTAATAAGATAACAGGCTAAATGACGTCCTAGGTAGATTGTCTCTCATTACCTATATGTGTAGGGTGTAAGTAATACGGACTGCTATATTTTCAACCTAAATCTCAGGCAATTGGTGAATAAAATACATTTTATTGAAAATACATATGCCTATAAAAAAGTGCTTCTTCTAGGATGATTGGGATTCATCAAAGTCAAGAATCAATTGAAAATATAAACAAGAATTAAATAGTATTAATAATTAGATATAATTGATTGTCATCTAAATGACGTTCAATAGCATCATTATATTACCATAGAAATCCATAGCATTAAGTTTACACAATTGATCAATCCCAATACCCACAGTGGTCATGCCTGACAATACCTGACATATTGGTCGTCTCGTATTACCTACACACCTCATTGAGGGTTATTGAATGCACTCTACTCTGTGCGCAATTGTCAGTTGACCTATACAGTAGTTACCAAACTTCAGAATATTGTTATTACAACCATTTTTACTGCATACCTCTGTTTTATTATAATTGACAAATTCATTCCTTGACAACTGAGAATGTATATCTAAAGAAACTTTGAGTATGACAAATTTCAATGAATTATCTCTGGGAATATAGACTTGCTGATGAAATGCTTACAATGTGTATAAGAGACAGGGGTAACAGGGGTGACAGACAGGGGGCAATATAAAAATACTTTTTCCAAAACCAGACGAGTAAACAGAACACGATTGACTCTTTTGCTCTCGCATTACCTAGGGTCTCGTATTCCCTACAACTACTCTGTATTATTTTTAACATATTGTTTACATGCATAAAAAGTAAATCAGAATACGTTTAACGGACGTGTGTAGTTTTGAGTTGTCTAAGCGGCTACTGTGTTTCATAGTTTGATCAATTAATAATCTTGAATAGTACGCTAAATTATGCATTGTTATCAAAGAGATGAGGTGCTAGCAAACATCATAATTGGCACCGAATCTTCGCACACGCGTAATTAAATATAATTTGTGCGGCAATCACGTAAAATCGTTTGTTTCATCTTTCGGCTTTCTTTAATTTACACTATCATGTGCCTAGGGTGTGGCATGTTGTTAATATTAACGGATAATATGTTAAAATTGAATATAAATTCACATATAAATTTCGTTTTTGAAACGTAAGGACTATGTAGAGATTTGCGGGTATTTTGTTCGTTTGCTCTTAAGTTTATCGGTTTCACAACCATGTAGTAAGACCTACTACTGGATTAAGTTGTATTTCGAAACTGATCCACACCTCAGGTCCTGAAATGACAGGGCCTTACACAGTAACAAAAATTTGGATAAATAAAAAAATTAGAATTAAAATTAAATTAAAACCTTAAGTATGCCCTTTATGTTTCTAAAGTTTTTTCAATACGGTAGGATTTGAATATAGGCCTTTTGGTTCATGAGAAATGTTATATTTTTAACTTGATTATAAATTTAATTCAATATCGTACGCGGATGCTATTTCAGAGTAAAACACTTATGTATATGGTTCTGCTTTCTAAATTGAAATCCTTAATAACGGAAAATATAGATGAAGCATTTGTTATGCACTGCAAGTATCGTGTGTGATATCACTTCAGACAAATGGTATACATTGTGTTAATTTGAAAAAACTTCACAGACGACTAAGGCTTCCCAGCTTTGAAACAGTGTTGAATTTCTTAAATCTGTTCCGGTCGGACAACTTTGACCGATTACACGTAAGCAATTTCCTTTGGAACACTTGAGTAATAAGAATTCTGTAAAAAATTGCAATGATCAGCTGAACCATTTGGGTTGCAAATCCAATACAATGGATTTCAATTTTGCGGATAATTTTGGCTGCATAGAATATATTCATTATTGATTAAGTCATTGATGAAGACAAAATATGCCTTTTTATAGAAGCCAGCAAAATTGGACACGGGTTGAACTTGTTTTATTTTGTTCATATTTTATACATATGTTCGGCCTCATAAAAATCAATAATTTTCCAATAAAAAGGGAAATACTTTTATATACATGCATTTTCTTTCTAATGTTAAGATATTCTTCTAAAGACATTTCTTATAAAATTATTTTTATAAAAAAACTGTAGCATTTAAGATGTCAAACCAGTGAAGAAAAAGTACTACCTATATTTACCCAAAAATTGTAATCCTTTAACTGTTTGTCATAATGCTTAATTTTGGATTTTTTAAAATTTATTTAGGTTGTGTTATTTCACTACCTAACATTAAATTTCATTACCTAAATGTTGTAAAGATTTTGACTTAAATGAAGGCATATTATATGTTTCTGGTTTCTAGATCTGAGTCAGGCTGAAAATAATTAACTACTAATCAAAGCGGTCCTATTGGATCTGAGATACTTTTGCTATAAATATTTTAAATTATCAAATCCACTCTGGTTCTAAGTTCTAACTAGGTAATGATTTGGCATATCTCGACTGCTTAATTACCAGAGTCGTAACTATGAAAAGTCAATTTAGAGTGTCAATATATTACCAGCTGTTGAAAACCCAGTCTCACCAATAAATGCAAACAATTTTAGGTTGTGAACGCATTACAAGCTGTATATAATTTACAACCCGTGCTTTCATAATCTACTTATCAAAATCTTAATCGATCTATTATACAGCCCTATTATTAATTTATGATAAAATCTCTATAAATTTATAGTAAAATCAAGGTAACTTTATATAAGATTCAATAAATGACTATAGTTACTTGAGACTAAGTTTTTAAATAAGTGTCATTAGTGATTTAAAGAAATGCCTCAACGATATAACTTATGATATTTCAAAAAGATCACCAGCTATTTTTAGATACATAGTCTGCCCATTTAAAATTCAACTATGAAATACTACAAACATTGTTTTTTCAAAATATTTCATCAAGAACTTACTAAGACTTAATTTTCAAATATTGATGCCAGTCTACATAGTTATCTTTGTTGCAGATTNGTTGTGTTATTTCACTACCTAACATTAAATTTCATTACCTAAATGTTGTAAAGATTTTGACTTAAATGAAGGCATATTATATGTTTCTGGTTTCTAGATCTGAGTCAGGCTGAAAATAATTAACTACTAATCAAAGCGGTCCTATTGGATCTGAGATACTTTTGCTATAAATATTTTAAATTATCAAATCCACTCTGGTTCTAAGTTCTAACTAGGTAATGATTTGGCATATCTCGACTGCTTAATTACCAGAGTCGTAACTATGAAAAGTCAATTTAGAGTGTCAATATATTACCAGCTGTTGAAAACCCAGTCTCACCAATAAATGCAAACAATTTTAGGTTGTGAACGCATTACAAGCTGTATATAATTTACAACCCGTGCTTTCATAATCTACTTATCAAAATCTTAATCGATCTATTATACAGCCCTATTATTAATTTATGATAAAATCTCTATAAATTTATAGTAAAATCAAGGTAACTTTATATAAGATTCAATAAATGACTATAGTTACTTGAGACTAAGTTTTTAAATAAGTGTCATTAGTGATTTAAAGAAATGCCTCAACGATATAACTTATGATATTTCAAAAAGATCACCAGCTATTTTTAGATACATAGTCTGCCCATTTAAAATTCAACTATGAAATACTACAAACATTGTTTTTTCAAAATATTTCATCAAGAACTTACTAAGACTTAATTTTCAAATATTGATGCCAGTCTACATAGTTATCTTTGTTGCAGATTTGCCATAAAATGCTATTTGCATCATATACATTTTGTGGCATAAATAACACTACCTAATAATATCATTGTTTTATTCAGCTGTGCAAATGACAATACGTCCTCAATTACAAACCTAATTTTTAGTGATAACTTCAAATTTTATGTTCAATTTTACACTTCATGTCTGGATTTAGATTTACTTGCCTTACAAACAACTTAGTACCTAAATACTTGTAAAATGGCTTTATAAATATATATACATATATATATAATATATATATATATTTATTATATATGCATATATATATAATATACAAATTGTTAACAATGGTTTACCCAGAATTTGTGAGGAAAAGGCGATTCGCAAATAATTTCATGAAGTAAAGTATAAAGACTAAGACAACTATTTTTGCACTTAAATATACACATTGAACATATGTGTGGCAATTATTTTATCATATTATAATTAATAAGTATTTCAAAAATTTGCAATCTGTTAATTTGCTTTTGATATTAGCACTTTTAAAGCTAAGTGATTACATCATGAAAATCATGAAAAACATTTTTGTAGAAGATATCAATGTTTTGCATTGTTATTTTCATTGCATGCAATTTCTCAAGCTCGTGTACATGTCGCTTCCCAAAGCAGCTCTAAATGTTCATTGAGAAATTTCAACATTTCTACAGCAAAGTATTCAATGAGCTATATCTTGCAAATTATTTCCATATTCAAAACTTCATTGCATAATGATATTGGTGACCTTATTTAATTATTAATGGCAGAGATATTCATTTTTAGTCATCAAAGCACAATACTTAAGTACACATTATTACTAATTTCAAAATTTATTTACAAAACAAATGACATACTTAAAGAGATTTTAATTTTAATGTTTACTTGAAAGAAGAATTCAATAAAAATTTGCTTTTATTGAACTGGAAATTGTATGGTATGAATTATAGTGCAATGGAGTTAGATGAACGTATTAATATTTTCTACAAACAAAACATGAGCATTTATGTAGAAGGACTGAGACACTTCTTCAAAGTCGAGTCCGAGAGTACAAACCCCCCTCTCCAATTTGAGAAAATCAAAGATTTATCCACAACTTAATTCGAATAATCAAGGTATAGAAGTACATAGTACATATACTATAGACCGTTTGGGACATGAACTACTCTCCCTAATAAATAAAATTGAAAAAGTCAACGCTAAATTAATCACCTTTAGTTATAAATTCATGCAATATTGATAGTTAAATAAAAATATAAATGCTGCAGCTTCTAAAAAGGAATAGCTGTAATTATTGCTAATTCCAAGAGATAAGTTTCTGATCATACCAGATGGAATTAGTGAATATCAAGGTAGTAAGATTCTGCCCAATACTCCAGAAAAGGAATAACTGATTCTTGACCCTTGACCCGACTCGTAAATGCTGATCTGAATCCAAAAACAAAGGTGAGCTTTCAAATTGTATAAGGAATTTGAAATATCGAGCAGTTAAATTCAATAATGATGAAAAAAAAGTTAACTGCTAAATCGTTCATTAGCATAACTTTGCTTAAATTTGGTTTGGGTCTATCCTAATCTACCCTGCATGTTAAAAAACTACATTTTCGTCAATTTTTTTCTACGTCTATTTAAAAAAGTTCGAAATAATTTGATATTACCATTTTTATTAAAACTTTCGAATTCTACCGATCTCTAAGGTTCAAATCATCAGACAGTCTAGCCTCCATGCGATCAACTATTAACCGCAGGTGGTTAGTTCTTCAAGACTAAGTATGGATTACTCATAGGTTCTTAAGCTCTATGTGTTTTTATCTACTAAACTCTGTAATAATAAATTTTGTTTTACAGTTTTTAGTTGGTGTTTCTATTTATTTTCAAATGTATAAACTGTTAAGTGTATAAAGTTTACTAAAGAAAGTTTATCAAAGCGTCTAAGAAGTATAAAGTAAATAGTAAACCATTGTCTGTAATCTATCTAGTACTAGATAACCAGCACTTCAATGTTGCAAAATTTGACCAAATATTTAGCATTGTAAACATTAGGCTGGAAAACTTCACACTAAACTATGAGTTGATGACTGATTGCAGGACTTCAACATATTCGTGCACAAAACATAATATCACATGATGTTGTTCACCTTTCAACATACCTTAAAACACTGCCCCTAAAATAATTCAAGTTGAATTAAGGTTGCCTATCATTAATTTCTAAACTTAAAATTGTTTTGAATTAAGCTTAAGCATTCATGTGCACGCCTGTTAATTTCAATCAAAAAATTTTTATGGACTTAGATGTTTGCCATATATAAAATACATTTAATAGCGCTATAACTGACTTCCATTTTTAAACTGCACTTAAAATGAAATGCACATGATATTAACACGAAAACCTTCAAATACTACTTACAAGTACACAACAAGGTTGTATCTAGACCTTAGCTATGTTTTAGATTGTAAAAAGCTTGACATCAACCATTTTGGTGGATTTTATTGTAGTAAATTTTATCTTGCATGCTTAACGGCATAATTTTCAACACAATGGTTAATTCTATTGAATTGGCAACCATGCAAGCTTGTCTTATTAGAAAAATAGGGTTTTTGGTAAGCAAATATTTCAAATTACTGCACCATTGACAGATACTACGATAATGAATCTTTCTACTCTCATGTTATTGATCTATTCTTTGAATGATCTTCTTGATAGAAACTTTATAAAATGGATATTTTTACCATAAGTTTGTTTTCTCATTTTTATGAAATCAGAAATTTGATTGCTTCGTATAGGCACTATACTTAGGAAAAGATTACACATAAGGGCAATGTATTCTTAATAGGATGCGTAGATCAGAGGTGGAATCAGGGTACGAGTCAGATCGGGCCGGGTTTGGGTTGGGTTTTCGAAAGCAAAACGGATTGAGTTCGGATTGAACAAATTATTTTCTTAGATATAACAAGATATGATAATACTATTGTAATTTGTTGTAATCATTGTAATTTCAACTTGGTGTTAGATTGTCTAACGAACAATCAAATTGGATTAAAAAGAACTCGTATCACCATGTTTATAATGTTAAGAAAATAATTGCGAAGTCTAAAAGTAAACTAATCACCAGCATGAATGACTTAAGCCCAGAATACAAATTAGGCTTTTAGATTTATTGACATTATATAGTGCATCTGCTAGTGTTTCAGTTTGTCATGAATGAATTATTTTTTGAAATATTAAGATTTTCATCTCGATGTGTTTTTTAGAGATGCATCTGGTCGACATGAGCGAGACTTCCTTCCTGTGGGCTTATTGTGACTGAAAGCCGCTCCTCACTGGGAGATGACAACATAGAAGTCTTAAAAATACTAAACTATTTTTTGAAACATCAAAACATTTGAATTTTAAATACACGTTTAATGAATTATTATAGTTTTTATCAATTTAATGCTTGATGATTTTAGAAGTTCCGGTTGAAATCGGGTTAAAAAGTTCATTTCGAGTTCGGATCGGGGTTGGGTTGAGGAAATCGGGTCGGGTTTTGAAATCCCAACTCGATTTCATCTCTGATGTGGATCCAGTTACAGATGCAAATTGTTTTCAAGCCAAATGAAATTTTCAAATTAATTTATGTATTTTTTTCAATTTGAAGAAATTGTAGACAATAGCAATTTACTAATTTTGGTTAAAATTTTTTTATAAATCCACTACTGAACATTGACAATGTATGAACAAGAGTAGCACAAACATAACCACTAAAGTTCCAATTAACCAATGATCATGTAAACATCTCTGTTAAAATCTATTTCATTATATAGTTCATACTAAGTACGCGCCAGTATTATGTGGCTCCGCTGCGTGAAACTAAATGAATACAAGGTAAATACAGTTTGGTTCAAAAAATGAGACTCCAATGAATTTTGTACATGGTACCTTGCGAATATAAACAGAATTGCTTTTGAATATTGAAATACTATGTCAGTGCAAACGTTTCCACTAATTAAATATCAGTTAACAATGTCTGGCCTTAACAGGTTTTTACGCAAACATTTATCAAAATGAGTTCTCAAGACTAACGAGATTTACTTCAAAATGTTTACAAAAATGATGCCAAAGACCGGCCGAGTTTACGCAAGCTCGTTAAAATGCCTAAGCCTACTTTCTACAGAAATTTCAAGATACTTGAAAAAGGAAGTGGAAGACCCCGATTTTTTGATGGAATTTTTTTGAACCAAACTAAACATTCTTATTTTCACCATGTGAACACCTCACTTGAAGAGCCATTAAGATTAAGTACTTAGATTATAGTAGAATTGAGGATGGAGTTTCTGAGTGCTCAAATGGGATAAAGTTATTGCTACGGGAATCTCTCCTGTACGAATCACAAGCCCGTTATACTATATCATAGTGAAAATCTGACCACAAAAATTTAATTGAAAGAAAGACCACTAACAGCAAAGTTGTAAGCGACTGGGTTTGCATTAACTAAATAATTTTTAAAGACAATTCTTTATCGCAATTCTTGTCAATAGTAAGTGTGCGGCCTACATATTTAACATTTGTTATACAATAAATTCCATTGCATTTTACGCGTAGTCGAATTTTCCAATCGTTAAATGTTCATGAATTGCATAACTATAATTTATATACAAAGGGGAATATCCACTAAATTATGATTAAAACCATCCCATTATACAAACTGTTCAAAAATGATGCAAATGCAACATGTAAGAAAACCTGGAAAGCTAATTGAAAACAACTGAACTTCATCAAATTACTAATAGTCAATATTTTACTTTTGCATAAATGTGTGATGATTTCTAAACCACCATAAATCAATAAATACTGAAAATATCTAAAATCTGAAAACACCCCTGGATGGAGAATAATTTCATTTTTAATTATATTTTTGCGCCCCGCCACAGCAACTCCTGACATTGCATTCACCCCCAATGAATGGAACTTCGGAGCTCTATTTACAGAAAACAAAATAGCTGAGGCCAGATACTGGGCCCAAAATAAAACCTCGGGACCAAATACGGAAACAAGTGTTTCGGAACCAGATACATAATATTTTAAGCATTAGGCATTTCATTTGCAAAAAATAATACAATATATTTGAATTTCACCAGTTCCTCTATTTTAACTTCAGCAAAATATTGTAGTTTGTTATAATTAGTTATATCTTCGTTTTCAATTAAGTAATTTGGAACTTGAAATGTGACTTCAAAATTGAGGCCCTAGAAACTACTGGACCAAAGAAAATGTTTCGAAACCGGAATCGGGACCAAATATAAGTGGTCTCGCATACATTTAGACAGGTTATGCAGATGTGATAACATACATATCAGTGTGCGTAGGGCACAAAAATGTTGAATGCTTCTAAATTTACTGATATATTTTATCAGGAACTTATGATATTCGATCCTATATGAATCCATGGAAATGAATTTCAAGACATCCTAAATTTGCATTTTTAGTAATATTTTATCTAAGAAACTTAGTATCTCAATTTGGGGATCTGAATTCGATTCAATCCCAACCGATCTACTTCCATAATGATGGATTACACAAATATACAATAGCTTCTGTTTGAACGGTATTTTCATCAGCCCAATATCAAAGGTGATCAACTTGAATATGGATGCAAAGAACGTGATTGATGGCGAACCCTGAGAAAACTATTAGCAAGTGAATATGGTTTTTTGAAAGACTGTGAACTATTGCATGACTCATAATCACAATTTAAATACATGTATGTAAATGCTTAGGTATACATTACATCAGTTTACGAAACACACACTTGAATATATTGATCTAGAATAAATCGTTGATCACTTGACGTCCTTAATAAATACGTTTACACAGTCAGTCATTTATCAACAGAATATTGAATGAATTGTTTTAACTTAAATAATATAAATAATGTTGATTAAAAAATCATATGTAATTCCACTTGCACAGTCATCCTTGAATGCTCTATCGATAAATTTACAATTGCAAAATTGCTATAAACTAAAAACATCATGTTTTTGATGAAAATCTGGCAAATGAAGTTGAAATTGAAGCCATTTCAAGCTCCATCTGTGCTACGACGCATTAGGCTCAAACAAAACTTCTGGATCTGAAAATTCAAAATTTTACAGAAATTACAACTTTATTGATTCTCTAATTTCCAGATTTAATTGCTCCACATTCTTTGTGCTGAAAACGGGTTGACGTCACTGTTCATCTGAGGCCAGATATTTAATTTATTTAGTGAACAGGACAGGTCCGGTTCCGGTCACCCTTAACCGGTGACTGCTGTTGTCCAGTCCAGTTGTCTAGTTACTCTGATATGGGTACCGGCTTTGACCAGTGCTCACATTATAAAGTACCGGTTTTTATCGCTTTATATGGTTTCACTGCATTTATATGTTCAATCCTGTTGTCTCTGGTCCGTTTTTTTGCATTACATAATGCATTTGTGCAGTTAAAGGCACGTGTAATAAACACATACGCGTTTGAGTTATCGGATTAACCCTAAATATCTCGCATATTTCACAAACCAAGCAATCGAGACTATCACCCAATGCATTTAATGCTGCAAATTTCAATAACGTGTTTTGTTTGGATGTTGGTAATCTGTAAATAATTTTTTCATGATAAATTTTAGTAATTAATGACAAGCTGTGATTTTGAATCTGAATTTTAAGCATAATTAATAAGCAGAGCTTAACGCCCCTGGTTATCCGGAAATCAAAATAATCCCGTCAAGGAAGAAAATACAGCTACCCGTAGTTAGTAAAGCATGACATTTGCTCTGAAAATATAATCTAATAATGAATAATGTGATCTTATTGGTTTCTGCCTTTAAAGGCACAGTAATTCATTGGAAAATATAACAGTAAAAATTGAATTCAGAGTAACAATTAAATGTGGCGTTATTGTTTTGATACTTAGATCCTTAGAGATCTTATTTATACCATTGAATCGACAATTAATGTTCAATGGCAATTGTATTGATTCAAAAAACCCCAGAACGGGATGAACGGAGATCCAACTCAACAAGTTCTCGGTTTTGACCGGTACAGTCCGATTGTCAGCACCGATCTCTGCCCAATTAGGTGACAAAGCCAGCTACGGGCCTGGTACAAATAGATCTATAATTGCACAGGTTTAAAATATTGTCATTGACTTTTTTATTTCTTCTAAATCGTAAAAGCCTTAATAAACATAAATTTAATTAGACTAGTAGAGATAGAGATGTATTTAGTATAATATTTATTTATAAAGAAATACTCAGAAATCTCATAACCCGTAATCTTTTCAACTGCATATCACTGAATTGTGTTACTTGTTCTATGAAAACTGCTAAATCAGTATTTCCACGTAAAATAGAACCTAATTGTGTAAACGAAATACTATTCACGTATAATTAATGGCATTTCTATCATAGCGGGAACATTCAACCTGCAACTTAGTAATTCAATTTAATTAGTTTGGAATGTTATTATGAAATTGGATCGAAAATTTACAAGTCGTATAATAGATTGCTGGCAAAACATAGAGCGATATATTTCCACGAATTCTTGTCTATTTGTTGTAAACATTACATGGAACAAGCTGAAATTTCAATTATAGGTATTTATTTCTGAACGCCTTATCACTTGATAATCGAATAAAACGTGATTCACTATGTGGATATCAATTGGTTTGTAGTAGATTTCAAATGAATATTGAAGTGACTATATGAATTTTTAAAATTCTTATTTTTAATAGCATTAAATCTCATGGGCAGGGATGGATCTGGAAATTTTTAATGAGGGTACTGAAACTCCAAAACTCGATTTTTGCATGTTTTTTATTCTAGATCTGACCTAAATTTCAATTCCTCATGTTGTGATAACAACTTTAAAGATTTTGATGATCTCTATAATATTTGTATTTTTGAGTTTGAGTTTCTACGAATACGTTTAAAAATACATTAATTTTTTAATTCATCATCATCTATTTCTGGTCCCGTACTAAAATTAAATGTGAAAAACTATGCATTATTAACAAAACAGAATATTTAATGGAGACTTATAGACATATTTTAGTTTTGAATACATTCCATTATATCGAATATTTAATCAAAATAGTCCCAGTCTCAGGTGAAATTGAAAAGGTGGTCCTGGTCTCATACTGATCCTGTCTGTTTTGTGTTTTTTGTTCCCGGTATCGCCACCAGTCACGTAGATCTGGTATCGGGATCAGGTCAACTATTCCACCATTATTGCTTTGTGAAATCTGAAGAGAGAAAAAGACATTAATACATAGACTATGAATTTTACTGAGTTATGTTTAATTTGCATTGGTGGTTGGTCAATCTTAGCATTAATTTTCTCTGTAACACTTAGTAATTACAATTTAAAATTATTCGAGCATAGAAAAATGTTTCGAGAACTGGGGATGTCATATAAATTATTTTAAACCTCATGATTCTTAGCAAATCAGAATTTGAGTATCGAATGATCTTAGCTAGTTATTAAAGTTCGTTTGTAGCTTCCAATCGTTTTTGTAGCTTAGGATCGAAACAAACCACTAAAATGAGGGAGATGATGAATCCCTAATATGGTTTTTATATAGAATGGGTATTTATTTTCTACAACAAAAACTCAAAACAATTAATGTAGAATAGTTCTCATAATTTAGGAATTTCTTAAAAATTTGGTACAAAAATGCTAAAATATTCAAATTTATTAAAATCCATGCTATTGTGAATACATTTTGAACATTATTTGAAATATATGAAACAACGAATTTAGCATGTTGAAGAAAAATTTGCTGGTAGGAATGGACTTCAGAAGTCCCCTTCGCCTAGATTCGCCAGCTATCAGAATCCGAAATAGAAAAGTTATAGCTTCTTAAAACATTCAAAATGCTGATATACTTGTACGTGTTCATTTTAACACACTTCTTAAGAAATGTCAAAGAATCACAACAATGATGCTGTTGAGGTGTAGCAGGATTGAATGTTGATGATAATATAGGGCCTCTAACAAATGCCTCGGGTGTACAGAATATCTGCAATGCGGTGTCATTAATGTACTTAACAGTTTTAAATTTACCAATGTAGAGCTATTGTATTAATACAAAGTGCCAGTTTCATTGAACACTTTGATTGCATATGATATTATATTTGAGAAATATCCAAATTGTGTTGACTTTATTAGATGCTGATGGAAAGCAAGAAATAGATACGTAGCCAGCTACAAACATCTGGGGGACTAAAATAGCTCATAGAGAGAGATCTATGGTTTTTTCTTGGATATTAGTTTATCTTTCATAGGTGGGGGATCTATTCAGTAATTTTTACAGAATAAGGAATTTTTTTAAATTTATAATAAATTAGCAAGAATATGTACTTTTTAGGTATAGAACGGTGGTTTTTTCGAGAAAAATGGGGTAAGAAGTCCTCTTAGCTACAGCCTTCAACAAAAATGTGTTTTAATTAGCAACTTCACTGAAACAGTATTGGTTCAATTTACTAACTGTACACAGATTTATAAATACTGTGGAAGCAGGCTTGTCAACTGCTTTTATAATTTCTTAACTTCCAAAGTTTGGTCGTTGTTTAATGAAATGCATTATAATGCATAGGCTAATATCTTTGATATATTCTTATAAATGTGTAAGATTATTAAAAAGAATGTTTGAAAAATATTTGACAAATCTTTTCAAAGCTTGGTAAATTTTAGGAAAATTTGCAAATATTTTGCAAAAATAGACAACCCTTTGGATCAATTTGCGAATGGAGTGAAAAAATTTGTCATACATTTGGAATTTTTCAACTTTTTTACTAAGGTTTTTTACAAGTTAATAAAATAGCTGCACTCCATTTTGCTTCTTAAGGGGGGGACTGCAGTCTCATAGTCCCCCTTAAGTAAGCCACTGCTTGTGGGGTATATAATTTCTAGTTCCATTAAATTCTATTGTTTGTTCCAGTTAAGTTTAATCGAATACAACTAGAATCCGGCGGGGCCAGGAGGGGAACCAAAACAAAAACTAAACACCGGAACGCAACCAATTTGGCTTAATATTTATTATGTAATATTTGCTAAACTAAAATGTGTTTGTAATATCTCCACTCAGTATTTAACTTGATTATTGATGCACATTCTTTGGACACTAATACTCACTACGAGATTTGAAATAGATGCTTGAGACTATGTCCAGTTGTGGCCGATACCAAATCTCAAAGACAATGCAGGCCTCTAATACACAGAAAAATCATGCTTCTACAGAACAATTTCTCCAATATGAAATCGAATTTTGCTTTTCTTAGCATTTCCTTTCATTATTAGTAAAAAGTCCACATTTACTTGTTTTATTCAAAAATTTCAAAATTTTCATTTCTTTTAACAAAACTTGCGTGCTTTTAATAAAAAAATTTTATGTGTATTGTTTTTCTTTTTGAAAATTGATATTCTTTGTGCTAACAGTCAACGAATATAAATATTCCTCATGTAGTATTACAAAGCACATTAAAAACAAAAAACCAAGCAACAGCCGAGAACGGCTTGAGGAGCCAACCAAAAGCTCTTTTCATTCTTGCAAAAAGCTTCTGTTATTGTCCACTAGATATCCTTGCATGACATCGTCAGATTTAAACTGTTTTAGCCAATGGTTATAAACTAAACAAGTGAAGCATTTGGTTGGATTTATCTAAAAAATTCTACCGAAAAGCAACAAAAATGTCATTTTGTAACTACACCACAATCATTGGAAAAATGTGATTTTTACAGATGAGAATAAAATTCAGTCTTCGAAATTTTTGAGGGGCAACCCGTCCGGGCACGCCTAAAAATGATCTATGACCCAATCCGATTAAAGAAAGATGAACACACATAATATTTTAACATAAAATTATCAGTAAATACCATACGAAATGAACAAAAAATACAAAATTATTACCATCTTTAAGAATTTCAAAAATTCAAACGTTTGATTCCTTAAATTACTACTTAAACCTGTTAGTTTTCGTCCACCCCAATGATTTCAAATGACTCTAGGTAAAAGTACCATCAAAATCTGGACCAGAGTTGGAACCGGAGGGAAATTGCAAAGCCGGGTGGTAGTTGGCCGGCAATAGCTAATACCAGCCGGTTTTCGGCGGTAAATTTTATTTGCATTGTATATTTAATCAATGAAAGTATTTTATATATATATGTAAATATATATATATATATATATATATATCACGGTACAGTTTTTATAAAATTTTCTCCACCGCAGATAAAAAAAGTACGTTTTTTAGCGCAAATAACCACAGTAAATAAAATTTTACCGCGGTGTACCGCAACAATGTCGATTTATATTTTCGTAAGAAAAAATATATATTTTTAGAGAGTTATGGATCATTCGTAGAAAAGTTTAAAACAATTTCTTAGGTATTTTGTCAATTCACTAGATTTTTATAGAGTAGTACACAATTTTCCAATAAATGGGAAATGTATGGGAAATGTATTAGTTTGGCTTCAGAAGCAGTTTCTTGAGAAATACTTAGAGATGTTAAATCTTAAAACAAAACGCGTAATCTGTATAACTCTTATGCCATCGCAAGTTGTTTTGATTCTACCGCCAACCACCGCAATCGTTTAAATCGCTACCGCAGTATTACCGCATCACACTCATCTCATTATATATATATATATATAT
>CABFPE010000023.1:525518-554528 GCA_900660155.1 Hofstenia miamia
ACATATATATATATATATATATATATATATATACAGCAAATCTGTGAAATCAGCCATTTCATGAAATTGCTGAAATTTTTAGCGTTTTCGTGAAATGACTCATTCCCTTAGCCTTTTCATGAAATGGCTAAAAAATAACCCCAGCCATTTCATAAAATGGCTGAAATGTTTAGAACATTACCAGGGTTTCCAAGTGACTCAATATACAAGACATACAAAAAGCTAAGGTGACTATCTACTTTTATTTTTAAGACTGCAGACATAATTGAAACAAACATATCATAAGAGAAGACACAATGAAGCACATATCATGATTAACATCAGTTTCTATCAGCATACATGTATAAGAGGATAATACTAACATGTTTATTTATTCTTACATGTTAGACTGCTGTGGCATCTACTGTTGCACAATCAACGAGCCTTAAAAAACTTACACCTATTAGTTTGACATTGCTTTTTGCCATTTCCGCAATCACATCTTAAGAATTCTTGCCCACCAGATGTGGTTGCTTTCACAGTCTGTCGGAGGGTAACTGTACAATCAGCCTTAACGTCAGAACTTGTCAGAAGTGCTTGCGGATCAAATTGATTTTGAGAATAAGTCAAACTAAGAACACCAGATTTGACAGCAATAGTGTATATGCTTTGTTCATTGTAATCAATAATTACAGCAAGGATGTTTTTAGGGTCCTCCTACCCCATGGATATAGGAATAGCAACATTATTTCCTACTTTACCGGTTTTCAGTTCTACACGTGATCTTTTGACCCTTCTCTCCACTTGTAATAACTGAGAAACACAGGCTCTTTTTCTCTGCTTGAATATGTTCTGTTCTCATTGATGCAGTCTAGATCTAGCTGCTGGATTGTCGGTTGTAGCTGCCGAGTCATTGGTGCTAACTGCCGGTTCGAAAGTTGAAGCTAATATGTCGGTTGTAACTGTTGAATTGTCGTAGATACCGGGTTGTCGATTCTAGCTGCAGGGTCGTCAGTGGTAGCTGCTTGGTCGTCAGTGGTAGATGCTGCGTCTTTGGTGGTAGCTGCCAGGTTGAAATTTGTAGCTGCCATGTTGGTTATAACTGCCGGATTGTTGAGTGTAGCTGCCGGGTTGTTCCCACTTGTACTTATCATGGATGGTTGATTGCAGAAAGCCAGCAGATCATCTTCTGACTGAAATCTCTCCAGAATCTGTAGGTAGACTTGAGGATGTAAGTCCAATCTTTGGATTTTCACCAAACAGTGATTTGTATGGCATCTATTTTATCCCCGAATTGTGTGAACAGTTCTGCTGTTGTGTAAACTTCAGGTTGACTGTCCAGTTGTTGGTTTTGCTGTCAGTCAACCATGCTATCGGCATGTTCTTAATGTTACTATTTGCTCTCTCCACTGAGCCCTGGCTTTGGGGATTTCTTGGTTTTCCGTGCACCATAACTAGCTGGGGCCACAGCTCCTTAAGCTCATTGGTGACATGTGCGGTGAATTTGGATCCATTGTCACTTTGAAGGATTGCGGGTGCATCGACAGCAGGAAAATGTCCAGTGGTTGTAGAATCACGAATTTAGTTAGATGGCATTGGTACACCATAATCCATTTAAACTGACCATAAGGCAACGATTGCATGCCAATGAGGTCAACCTGGGCGCGAGAATTAAACTCACTAGATAGAATTGTTTTAACAACAAAGCCTTTGGCCTTCTGGATTATGTCGTAGGTATCTTCTACCGTGCCGAAATACACAGGACATTCTTCTGGTGATTGTCTTTTCTTGATTAGCTTCTCAACGTCGCCGCACTGTAGAACTTCATATTTTGACAGAAAATAGTATTGGTGTCGTGATTTCTTTTTTCAGGTTCAGCCGCCAATTTCAGGTAATTGATTGTCTAATAGTAAATCGTTCTTGGAAGAAGATGTTTCTCGCATTTGGGATACTTCTGTAACAGAGCTTCGCTGAACTTGAGTTCAGCTGTTGTCTGATCCATACTGTATGACTTGAAAAATCAATACGTAATGAACGTACTAACTAATAAATAGTGATGACTGATCTTTTCGTGTTTTCATTTTTGGCATTCAACAGTCGTCATCAATTATTTGATGATCGAAGAAATCGATGTCACTAATTACTGTTTCCCCTGTGCAGGAACTTGCCATCAAAGAAGCGGCTTTAGTAATTACAGCAATTTCGGTAACCCTATGAACTTACTTCATTGGACAAATAAGTAAACAAATTTTTAACTGATCAGTTAAGATAATTACATGATCATCACATATTTGCAGTAATTTTGTGTCATGCAATATATACGTATTTCCTCTGATAGACATCAATTTTAAAATCAGACATTAAAAATTCAATAAAATGTTGATCATTGTAAAACTTATGGGTAAATGGACCAACGAAACAGTGTGTTAGCTAATTAGTATAACACTGACATGGAAATTCCAGCTATTTCGTGAAAAGGCTGAACATTTTAGCCATTTTTGTTATTATACAGATTAATTAGATTTCAGCGATGAGTTTCATGCCACTCAGTGAAGAAGAATTTCTTGAAGCTGAAAACGATCTGCAAAGTCACCATGGTGGTTTCAAATCGGCGCTTGAGGACCTGCTGGTATCTTTGTCACTGGATAAAGATCATAGAGCTTTAAAAAAATTGGATCTGATTCCAATTGTTAAGGACGCCATCAGTCGTCTCAACTCTCTCCTGAAGCCAACACAAGTTTCAGGTGATCTACAAGCTGTAGAATCACTACTTGAAAAGAAGTTCGCAACAATTGAGGCTCAACTATCAGCTATCGAATCTGGTACATATTGTAAGCAGCCTTCTACGACTTCTGTATCTCAAGTACTTCCTATTGCTGCTACATCTCAGTCTTCCACCAGACTTCCTCGCTCACAGCCTCCCCTTGCAGGACGCCCGCGTCGACGAGTTTCGCCAAATCGTGGCACCCATGCTTCATTCCCATTGCCATCAGTCCCTCCTCCACCGTACAAAGCCCATATCCATGTTGGCCGATTTGATAAGGCAGTTACCGCTGAAGAAGTGACTTCATATTTAAAAACACAATCCGTCGAAGTTGACAGTGTTGTTCAGTTGCCAATACCAGAAGGCTCATATTTCAACTCGTTTCACATAACTTGTCCACAGTCATCTCGCGATGCAGCGATGAAACCAGAGTTATGGTCGCCTAATATTACAATTCGAAATTATTGCTTGTCTGATTCTGAATGCGAATCACTTGGTTTGCGTCCTCTCCAGCGACAAGACTTATCGAAATGACTACATACTTTTTATACTACTAATCTGCCCCTCCGATGCTGTTCCATCAATCCATGGTCAGTTGTTAACAAACTTTCTCTAACTAATGGCTTAGTATTGCTGATAATAACTTTGATATTGTTTCCATAGCGGAAACCTGGTTGTCAATATTGGATGACAATAACATTATCACAAGCAAGTTATCTCCAAATGGTTACTCCCTTCGTCATTCTCCTCGTCCAGAACGTGGCGGTAGTGTAGGCATTGTTTACCGTAGTCACCTAGATGCACCTTCTCTAGATACATTCACCACTTTTGAACATATGTCAATTCGTTGTCGTTTGGCCAACCGTTATATTTCAAATCACCACCGTTTATAGACCTAATCCCTCAACTAGTGGTCAGGTGTTTACTCTGTTCCTTGAAGAATTTGATACTCTCCTATCTGACTTATTCGTCCACAATCATCACTAAGTTGTTATTGTAGGCGATCTGAACATCCACTTAGACGAAGCGTCAACCTCAGCTGTTCAGAATTTTTCTATTCTTTTGAGTAGTTATTCATTGAGGCAACACGCTGCCAAATACACCCATAGAAATGGTCACATCATTGATGTAGTGATATCACTTGATAATGATCTTGTTTGCTCAGTGGATGTCTGGCAACATGACCTCACTTTTCCTGATCGTTTCCCAGTTATTTTTAATCTCAACCTAGCCGTATCTTCCACTCCACCAGTTACTCATCTGAAAAAGAGAAATTGGAAGCCTTTATGTAATGATGCGATCTGCACTGCGTTTAACTCAGTCTCTACTGATGATTCACTAACATGCGATGAATTATACAATGATAATCATGCAATACTCACTGAAATGGTAGAACGCCTAGCTCCTAATCTTAATTGGAAATTTGTCCCGCGTGCCTCTATTCCTTGGTGTAACACCAAACTAAAACAATTCCGATGTAAGAATCGCACGCTTGAATGCCAGCTTTTGAAACACAATTCATCTCCACTAGTAAAGAAATCGTAACGTGACATCTGTAATCATTACAAGACGCGATGCCATGAAATCTCTCAGTCGTATTATGATAAAAGGCTCTCTTCCACATTGTGAGACAACTATCTTCCACAGCTGGCATATAACCCCGTTATGATGATCCTGAAGAGCTCTCTAATTAATTTGCTCTATTTTATATTGAAAAACTAGAAAATCTTAGGCTCTCCGATGCATGCCACTTCTCTTCTCTTGTCAATATACAATATTGCTGATCCACTGCTGTGGAGAGAATTTTGCCTTCCATCAACATCATCTATTAGAGATATTATACATACCATGAAACCGACACCCTGTGAACTCGATGCACTGCCATCGCACCTTCTGACACATCCATCGGTATCTCACACGTGGTTGCCTATTGTAAATCGGATTGTCTCTCAATCCTTAGAGTCCTCATCATTTCCTAGCGCCGGAAAGTGTGCAGCAATCAAACCGCTTATTAAGACACATCTAGATCATGATCTTAAGAATAACTATCGACCTGTATCTAATCTCGCCTTTATGTCAAAAATTATTGAAAAGGTTGTAAACATACAACTCGTAGAATTCCTTAGATCTCATAATGTATTGCCAAAGTTCGTTTCCGGTTATCGAAAGAATCATTCGGTGGAAACACTCCTTTGTCGCCTTCTCAATGACCTTTTACTTGCGCTAGATAACCATAAATATTCTGTGCTGATTCTTCTGGATAAATCAGCAGCCTTCGACCTTGTGGATTATGATGTTCTAATCACACAACTCCGCAGACTTGGCATTGTTGGGAGTGTACTCAATTGATTCATATCATATCTCCAAGAGCGTTCGTATTTCGTTGTCATAAATAGCCATCACTTGTGCCGAGTATGCCTCCTCTCTGGTGTGCCTCAGGGCTCTGTCTTAGGCACCCTGCTATTCCTCATCTATACATTACCACTGGCTAGCAACTATGATGACAATAATTTAAACTACCACATTTACGCTTATGACAATCACATATTCTTCGTCGTTGACTGTCTTAACACAAGATCATTGCAGTCATTCATTGAATCCGTCATTGAGATTTCAAAGAAGTCATTGTCTTCACTCTGATTACATCAAAATGCCCTTTTAACGTGGAACACTCTAAATGGATGTGCACCCTCATATATAAGCGAGTTGCTTAATCCAAACACCACAGCTATAGTCGTTTGCCGCACCTATGGACTCTGCGTGCTCCAAAGGTTTACTTGGCTTCTTCTGGCGCTCGGTCATTTTCAATGGCTGCATCAACTGTATTCAATCGCCTACCATTTGCCTTACGGACGTGTTCTAATCTGATGGCTTTCAAGAAAGCGCTGAAGTCACATTACTTAGAAATCGCCTTCAGTTAGTCGCCTTACCATTAGCGCTTTTGAACTTGGAATTGGAACATTTCGGCATTAAGGCGCTCTATAAATTCTTTTGTTTTATTATTTATTATTATTATTTCATGAAACGCTTAAGTGAATTACTCATTTCACGAAAAGGCTAACAATTTTAGACATGTCATGAAATGGCTGATTTCACAGATTGGTTGTAATATATACAGTTGAAACTTGAGAGTAAATTTTGTAATACTAGTATATTCTTTGTAATATGAGATAGCAAATAGTGAACTAACATATCTACTTTGGGATAGACAATTTGCTAGTTAGTCCTGTCACAAAAATGTAATATGTACTTCACAATAATTAACTCGATAGTTGCTGCTGCAAAACAGAAAACTGAATTGGATCAGTTCTTTCCTGCCCTTGATTCAAAGCATATTTCATTCAAAAGTTTTACATTATCTACATCTTAGTGAATTTCAGATTTTGCCCATAGTATGTCATTTGTTTAACTGAGATTGCCAAATGTCATGTAGAAAACATACTTGGCATTTATTTTGCCTTCTGGTGAAAAAGTTAAAACATTTAATCAAAAGTTTTATTTGCATGCTGTATTCCTAAAAACGAAAAACAATTATCCTTTGACTCTCACAAACTGAATCAATCTACCAATTAGTTCGAGGTGCAACTATATGCACTTTGCCAACACATCTGTTGAAAATACACATTCTTGGTGTGAAGAAATTTTATTCCACCCACAATTACGATCGTAGTATTGATGAAAAACATCAATGAAATCTTTTGTTTGACACTTTGCTTTTTCTCTTAAAAGCAAAAAACTTGAGAAAATACTCAGAAATCACTAAAATGCAGTTCAACGTGACCTGTCTGTGAATGTATCGATCACCAACAACTTAATTAAGTCGTCCTTTTAGAAGGAGTGCAATAAGATGCAGCAGAATTCCCACGATAGTGGGAACATCGCATCATATGTCATAAACATAACAGACGTTAGATAATCAAAGAAAGTATAACCAAATTATACATAAATTCAGATGTCGAAACAATGAATTCGTTATTCAAGTTGAGGACAACAAAGAATCCCGTTGCTTTTATTGTGGAAATCAAAGATTTAATCAATAAACTTTTACAGAGCTTTTTATGCTTCCACTGGTGCTGTAAGTATTGTTTTGGGTGTTTCATTTTCTTTGTCATTGTATAGTTAAGTATTTTGCAAAAATATCAAGAAATGTATGTTATCATAAACGACATAATGAAATAATTCTATATTGTTATGATGATCATCTCAGACCCATGATCCTGTTTAACTATACAATCAGAAATGTTTTTAAGTAATTTGCGCAAGCAACGTTACTTGAAATACTGCTGATGGTGTTGTGAATCTTAACATTCTTTTTTAATAAGCGCTTAATATTCATCGAGGCCAATATTTGATTTTTTCGTCAATTTTTAGGTGTTCTCCAATAAGGAAAACAAAGTATCTGAAAAAGAATTAAAAATGTTGCAGCTAGTAATGAAATAACCTCTCTTTCCAATAGCACTAATTGACTAAAATATATAAGTAGAATATATATATATATATATANAATGTCATGTGCATTGTGCTCCTCATATACAGCCTATTGATCGTTTCGTTTAGTTCCTGTGGGTAGCTGATTAACACGTTAACTTTTGGCCGGTTGTCCATGTCTAACAGAATTGGCAATATGCTCCCTTCCATTTTGGCAGTTTTCCTAATTAATGTTTTCGTTTCTGGAGACAGTTTCTCGAACGCATTATGCCGCATTTTTGTGGTTGCCATGAAATAGGGGTGCAACGTTTCTCCATCGATTTTAGACATTCGTTTCTCGCGCTCTTTTTTCATCCACAAACTCAAACTTGCTGAACTAAATTTTGGCTCCACCAATGTGGAAATGTTTTCAAGTATTGAAAGTTTAAAGAAGTTTTGATATTTCCTGTTAGGTCAACCACATTTCTCTGTAAGAATTGACCAGGAAGCTGGCTCAAAAAATTCTCTGATGATTGCTCTAATATTATCACTCATTGGATATACCAAAAAGAGAAGCAATACACTAATGCTGATCTCATGACAGCACTCCCACAATATCACCATGATGAAGCAAAACAGCACCACAAGAAAGTGTTATTTCTATATATCTCTGAGGAAGCATATGATCATCTGCCAGAATTCAACATAGATCACTGAGGTCATCCACTTAAAAGAAGAGATTACCAAAAAAGAAATAAATGAACACCAATGAAATGATTCACAATTTAAACAAATCATTCTCAAAATCAAAGATAAGAAACCATTCTTAAACAAAATGCTATCAAAACACTTTAAGACTTACAAATGGGAATTAACTGAAGCTGGTCTTTGCTTTGTAGCAGGTAAGCACCACAATTGTATTGCTCTTCCTGAATATTATAAAAGAGACATAGCTAGAAAATTCCATGAAAGAAGCCACACTTTAGTGATACTAACTGAATGAACTCTTAACACTAGAATGGCAGAACCCATCAATTGATGATTTTTTTATTTTAAAACTGCTATAGTTTCCTTTAAAGAAATATTTTTATAACGTGAGTTTTTATCATTTTCGAAGTGACACAAAATGCAAAACAAAATTTTATGATAACTCATCTTGAATATACCTACAATGGCAAAACCCGTCAATTGATGATTTGAATAATATTAATAAAATTCTAGCAATTTTTAAATGTTAATGGCAACTATTTTACATTATTACATACAGTAAACAATAAATACATATTGTGAGCTATTCTGTATTATTACATTTATTGTCAAATTAATTGATATTTATTTCATGTTTTTGTTTAGTGAAATTTATTTTTGAATACATCAATTCACNTTTTAAATGTTAATGGCAACTATTTTACATTATTACATACAGTAAACAATAAATACATATTGTGAGCTATTCTGTATTATTACATTTATTGTCAAATTAATTGATATTTATTTCATGTTTTTGTTTAGTGAAATTTATTTTCGAATACATCAATTCACCAAAACATATACATACTTCTAAAATTACGATCAAAAACAAGCTTTATTGACATAATTGTCAAGAATTTTATTGACATATTACAAGAATTTATTTACAAAGCAAGTATCAAATAATATTTGAGATCATTTTGACCAGATTAAAATGAAAATAGAATAATATGTAACTAATGCAATGATATAATATGCAATATTGAGTCTGGATAATAAAGGAAACAAATTTTGTACAAATAGATGCAAATTTACGTTTCAAAAGCAGTTTACACATACAGTTGCCTGACATTTCCCGCACACAGGTTTATTACATCGGCGACATAAGTTAAAAGTACGATTCTTTTCACAATTGGCATGAATGGCACAGGTAACACGAGATTCAGGGACATCTTCAAGCAGTGGTTGAACATCTTGTCGTAGTTGCTGATCATCTTGTCGTAGTTGCTGAGATATTGTGGAGCCAGTTACCTTACAATAGATGATCCAGGCATTCACGGCAGCCAGATCAAGAAGATTATAAAAGCAGGCTAGAGGCCATCTTCGGCACCCAGACTTCGTTAAATGTTGGCGACACATTGAGTCCAGCATATCGACTCCGAAATTTGTGCTGTTATAGAATAAAATAGTCTCTGGCTTTCTTTTGCCTTCAGCCTGGCAGACGGCCCCTCGATGTTGTGTCGACAAGATGTGCACAGTCTTCTGTCGTTTTGCTTGATATCGGGTCAGATGCATTACATCACAATAAAAAAACTTGGATTCATGCAGTGCAAGACGTTGAGGGGGTGGCAACTCACGACGATTAGCACGAATAGTTCCAGTGATAGTTGTTCGCCGTTGATAGAGAAATTCAGCAAGTTTTTTGGAGGTGAAGAAATTATCAGTCGTTATGTTGTAGCCTTTGTTGAACAGGGGATCCATCAACCGCATCACAACATGGGTCCCAAGATTATCGACACGAGTTTCCTCACGACCAAGATAAGGAATCATGTTGTAACAATAATTATTACACAATCAAGCTAGGTATATTAGCGATAACATTATAATCAATACACTTATATTAAAAAGAAAATAATGATGTTGAATTATTGCACAATCATTTTCATTACATTTTAGAAGGAGATACACTGAACATTTTTTAAACATTTACTGCCAACATATCACTGTATAGTACTTTAGGATGTATACCATAATATTATATGTTGCTATAATTTTATTATGCTTAAAAACTCATTAAAAAATAAAAATCGTCAATTGACGGGTTTCGCCGTTCTAGGTATAACAATTTTCCCCGCCATTGTAGTGTTAAAACAGAATTGATAAGAATTTTGATGTGAATCATATACAAAGCAAATGATAGCCACAAGCAACTCTAAACATAGAAAAGGGCTCTTCAAGAAATGACTTCAACTTTACTCTTACTACACAAATTTGTTTAGGAAAGTTGAGCAAAGAAATACAAGAACTATAGACTTTATGCTAACTATAAAAAGATTCTTTGTTTAGTACAAGAAAATAAACGTAATTAAACTAGAGAATTACTTGATAATATTACATTTAGATACAATAAACATTATCAATTGCGTCTCATAATTTTATAATCTGTAATAATTATCAGTTATTTAGGTAAATAGTGACAACTATATTCATTTAAATTATTTGAATTGCTTCAAAAATTATAAGGTATATAAGATAAAACTATAAGGATCTTAACACTAAATGACTAGGAATATAGATATCCAAAATCTGAAAGCATCACATGGTAAAAAAGCATCCATTTATCATTTACGTTCCAAAACTGTATCTAATTGAAGCAAGCTCGCCACGACCTCTGAGTTTGTGCACAACACTTTTGAATGAGTTTTGGTGGTAAATTTATATAAAAAGAAACAGTTAATTTTAGTTGTTACTTCCATGCGCTTTTTATCTTCTGATTACTTGAACATAAAGTATCGAGAGTGTGTAAGTCTTTTCTTAAAAATCGAAAGTTTCAATAAAAAGTAGGTAACCATTTCAAGTTCATCGTGTACAGCAATACACTTTAGTGACTATTTCCAACAGTACATTCGATCCCGTTCACTAAAAGATGTCTTCATGTTTCACGATTTCCAAATATCATAATGGCTTTGAAAAAAATTGTTTGAAAATATGAAAAAAACGATTTGTCATTTTAAGGGAACATTGGCAGTCTTAGGTTAGGCTAAAATCATTTTAATCTTTTCTTATAATTTTTAAAGTTAAAAATGCAGTGCTTTAATTTATCAGCTTCTTAACCAAAAATTATTAGGCTCCGTAAATATTTCATGTAGAATATGAAAAATTCAGCAAATATATTCCCTGCCTATTGTGAAGTTCTTGAAGAGGTCAGGTCACAGTCCCATTTTTCGCTTTGTAATGAAATTTTTTATTTTCTCTCTAAGGCATTGAAATATTTCAAATAAATATCCTGCAAACAACGTAATATCACATTCCTACGTTGAAAGTTAAAAACGTTGCACTAAGTGCTGGGCAAAGCATTTGTGTACACGTATATTTAATTAAATTATTATAACTATGACATCCTTATTATTATAAGAAAACAACTGGACTAGCAATTTTTATTTTTTTGTAGAATTTTCTAATAGAAATATAACTTTAGTAAAAATATATTTCACTTAGCACATTCAGTCTAAAAAATGTTCGTACTACATACATGCACTATTTGTAAGAATAATTTCAAATCACTAATTTTTCAGAAATGGTAGCATAATTTTGTGAATGTAATTTTTCTTGGATTGTTTTTTGGGCAAAGCTTCCTTGTTCCCCTGTTCTAGAACGCTTGGGCACATAGGCATAGCCATAACAAGGTGGGCGAAAGGGGCCATGGCCCCACAAATTTGCAAAGTATGGATGCCGAAGATAAGCCTTTTGTTGAAACCATAATAAAATTTGTAGAAAATTATATCAGCTCTTATGAGTTTTTATGTCTATAGGCTTCTAAATCAGCTGGCAATGTCCTAAGAAACACTTTGTAGTCCCCTTGAACTCATTAAATAATTGCCACCCCCGCCCAATTTTTTCTGACTAAGCCACTGCTTAAACCTAAATATGGAATATAATATTAAATTGCAATTTTCATCAATAAATACTTAAAACGGTTTTTAGCCGGTCTGATTTTTTTAATTAACATGCATTTTACTACTATTATGATTCGACCAGCAGGGCATTCTTTGTTAGTTAACCGAGGAATACCGCGCTTCATCATCAACAGAATTCTCATTGTGTAGTTCTGATGAGTGCTTCATTGTCAACAGAATTCTCATTCTGTAGTTCTGATGAGTGCTTCATCATCAACATAATTTTCATTCTGTAGTTCTGATGAGTGCTTCATCATCAACAGAATTCTCATTGTGTAGTTCTGATGAGTGCTTCATTGTCAACAAATCTCATTGGTTAGTTCTGATGAGTGCTACTATGATAATTGATTCTTTTTCCTGGCTCCACATGCATAGAATTCTCTCTAAAACACGAAGAATATCCAGGAGTAAAAGGCATCATCATTCCTAAGGAGCAAATATTTTTCTCAGTATCAGGAGCATAATGATATTTAAATTTTGATTAATCAAAGTACTTCAATCAAATTGTTTGCTTCATAATTTTTGAACATATAATCATTAAACTTTCCTTCTATACTCACAAATTGCGTTTTGTGTGATTCTTAATTTAAGAAGCTGACCAGGTTCCATAGATATCTGGTGAACCAAATAATGTTAGCTTTTATGTTATTTCACCTCTAAGTACATGATCAATGCTTGTTTCTATTTTCAGTATTGCATTCTGTAGCTATTTGGTGCTTTCTTCCTAATATATTCAATGCACTTAAAGTAAATCCAAAGTTTACTTTTTGGTACATTGCGGTAAAAAATCTGAAAATCTTCAGATTTGAGAACTGGATTCTTCAGATCAACAAATATCTAAAAGTTTAATTTTTTTTGAAATTGTCAAATGTTCAGGTAAGTTTTTTACCTATACCTCAATGCAAAAAAATAGTAACTGGAAAATCGTATATTACCAATGCGCTTAAATAAAGATGAAAAATAAAATTCAGTAAGACAAACGTAAATGAACACACTACATACAGGTAACTCAGTTTTCCACAAATGCTCCATTGCAGCACTCCAAACCTTCAGAAATTAAAAACATCAAATTTTTTCTTATTTCTGGGATTATCTCGTGCTCTGCATCTGGGACAAAATCGACCAATTCCAGTTTAGTTTTCAAGATATTCCAAAAGTTCTTTACTGAATTAATATCTGGGTAATTTGGCAGCCATTGCAAAATTTGGATGGAATGTTCCTAAAAAAACTAACAAGTTTGCCTTGATGTGTGAGGAGTCACTTTATCATGCTCCAAAATCCACCCGTCTGGATAAACCAAGTTAGCATGCTCCGTAGTAAATTTGTGGACGATTTTCTAATATTTTTTACTCTTGATAGTCCTTTGCTCCAAAATTAAGAGGTAAAAACTTCGATGTGAGAGAGCACCCCAAACCGTGATTTTGGGGGAACTTTGAAAACGGCTTTCAAACTCTTTTCCCCCGCGGACTCCATAAATTCACTTTATTCCGCTAGGTATGGGTCACACATTCGTCAGCTAGGAAGACATCCTCAAATTAATAGCTTTTCCGACAGGAACCGAACTCGAAACGATCGTGCATGTGGATATCAGTAATTTGAGAGACCATTTTTCCCAGTCTTTTAGTAACGCCAGCAGTCGTTAGGATCATGTATGCATTTGACTGGTCAAACTGGATCCCTGTCTTCTGAACAAAAACGTCTCATACTTTTTGTTGAAAATGCTGGATTTCTCAAGGCAAATTGGGTCGCTTTTTCTCGTTTCCAGTGATTTTTAGGGGTCGGCCCCTTCCGCATTCTCTTTGTAACGTCCCACGTTCTTCAAACTTTTTATTATTCCTACGAAAATGTCGGTCGTTCATTGCAGAACGTGGTCGAAAAAATTCACGGTCCTTTGACACGTGCTTGTACAGAAACTCAAATGTGTCTCCCTTTGACTGGTTCATTGCAGTTGTGCTAGGCAAAACTAACTGTTGACAGGTGCCTGACAGGTATTGTGTGTTGTAGCAATTGAATCTAGGGACGTTTGTCTACCATTTTTGTTCTGAGAAATTTTCGGCTAAATGCCTTGTTAAGGTATTATTCGTGTTTAAAAATCTACAAGCCGTAGCCATTTTTTGCAATGAGGAATAGGTCAGTATTCTCTTTTGATTTTTCCTTTCACAAATTTTATATATTTCTTAACCTCAAACGCCTGGTGTCCTTTCATGCAAGAGAAATAGCCTCTTCCACATCTTTATCAATTTTCTCCAAATCTATTTTCAAATTTGGTAATCATGAGACATGGACACATTTAGTGCTGCTCGTAGTGTTGAAAATTTGTACTAAACTGTATCATTGCTATGTTTGAGCTGGTAAAATGTCCAGTAATCAGAATTTCGAAAACCCATCAGAGCAACAACTAATCTTACTTGTTTTGATTTTGAGATAGCTTGTCAAACCATTCTAAACCGCGACCCCTCATTTGCCGCAACACAATGGAAAACTGAACATGCGCAATTTGGAAATTTATAACCGCAACAAGCGATATTTTGTGGTGTTTTTTTAGATTTGGTTATCTTTATTGGTTATAGGCATTTAAATTCCTTTTCAAGAAGTCATAAAAATTTAAGAAATTCCTGAACCTTGTAAATAATATAAGACAATGGTTTGTAAAAGGAAATTCAAAGCACACATAGCAACATCAAACTGCTTCTTGAGATACTAAAGTTCATTAAATATTTTACTATTTGTACTAATGTACTAATTTGTGTCGTTTTTTAGGAGCTTAATTAACCTTAATAAGAACATGCAGATATATTTCGACTTAAAAAGTCAGTCAGTTTTACAAATTATTCCCTCTAAATGTACTAGATTTTACAATAATAACTATAATTTTTTAAATTTTAAGAAGTGGCGAGTTTAATTTATAAATATAGTCTCTTTTGCCTTCAAACTTGATTGCAAGGATTTTATAAAAATACTCTCAATAATTTTTAAATTACTTGATCTTGATGTCTGATGTAATATGTTTGTTTCAAAATTTAGTCCGCACTTAATTAGATGATAAGATATACTAGAATTTGTCTCATGTTCTTTAAATCTTCTTGATAATTGCCTAATAGAAAAACGAAAATAATCTTTGATAAATTATATTTGACTTATTAGTTTCATCAGTTGTAGATTTTAATTGCAACTTCGTTCTTAGTTTATGATAGTTATATATATAAATCTAACCTTTTCTTTAATTACTGGTATTTTTCTGAGTTCTTTGATCATGTTTTCAGTGTGCAATACTCTATATTCGATCTTAAAACAATGTTCATAATTACTTTGATTGTTTTTTGATCTTTTGTTCTTACTTAAAATGTCTTCAAATAATTTCTTAATATATCGAGCTATGAAATTATTTGGATATTCATTCTTCTTCAATTCAATCTTAAGTTTTTCTATTTCTTGGTTAATTGTTCTATATGTGCTGCAATTGTCAAATATTCGATGAATACATCCTTTAATTAATGATATTTTGTAATTTAAAGGCGTATTTGAGTTGTTGTTCAATAACAATCCTGTGTCTGTTGGTTTTTAATAGATTCCAGTTTCAAATTTGTTATCTTTCTAATTATTTGTACATTCAAAAAATGAAATTTGTTCTTAGTTTCAATCTCCTTTGTAAAGTGAATATTCTTGTCAATTAATTTCAATTTTGTAAGTATGTCTTCTGATGTTTCTTCATCTTTTACTAATGCAAATATATCATCCACATAGCGTTGATAATAAATGAAGGGGATGTCTGATGTTGTAAATTTGTTCTCAATTGTAGTTAAATATATATTTGTAAGAGTAGAACTTAACGGATTTCCCATGGCTAAGCCATTTTTTGACGATAAAATGTGTTATTAAAGTCCATTAAAGTATTCTTCGTTGCTAAAGTTAATAGTTCTTTTGTTGTGTTATACTCCAGATTGTAAATTTTTGTGTTTTTATTCTTAAGGAGTTCAATTGCAGCATCAATTGATTTTTCCAATGGTGTATAGACTCTTAATATCATATGAAACCATATAACCTTTTGTGTTTTGTTTTATGATGTCATTAGCAAATTTTTTAGCATTAATGTTGATATTTGTTTCAGGTAATAAACTTACCATTTTGTTTATGGTTTCAGATAATTGTTTGTTAATACTTCCACGTGAGCTGGCAATCGGTCGCAATGGATATTCTGGCTTGTGAATTTTTGCTAAGCCATATAATTTTGAAGCATAACCACAATGATTTTGTATTCTCATAAAATGTTTCAGATATCTTTTTTTAATTCTTCATTTTCAGTAATTTTGCATTAAATTTATTTTCAAAGCAAATTGCAGGTGAATTCTTTGTATTTGCGTGTAATTGAATTCTTTCAAATTCATCACCTTTTAAAATGTTCGTCATTTTTTTCTCATAGTCATCTCTTTTCATTATTGCGATTCCAATACCTTTATCATATGGGACAGCTTTTAAGTCATTTTTTCGTAAAAACTCTTGTAGTTTTTTAAATTCTTTATCCTATTTTATATTCTGTGGATTGTTTACATATTTATGCATTATTCCTGTAAGAATTGAATGAGTGTTATTACTAAATTGATCTTTTTTAATCAAATAACTTGCTAGATCTTCAAATTCAGTAAATACATCAATTTTTTGAATTTGGACGTGATGGTTTGCTTTGGACCATTTTCTAATACTTTCAAAATGTAATCAGGTATTACAACTGATTTTAATTTTTCACGTTTTGTTGTTAATTCTATAGTTTTTTTATGAAAAATTTAAAAAATTATAATTATTATTGTAAAATCTAGATTAATGTACTAATTCTTGAAGGAATTTCTTGATTAATTAATAACATGCTTTGAAATATAGCATCATAAATTTTATTTTTTTATTTAATAAGTTAATATTCAAATTATCAATAAAGCTTAAGGCCGTAGTACTTTTGTTTCGAGTTATAACTATTTGAGAACAGTTTTTTGGCAATAAGAATTTTATATAATTTTTTCTCACATTACTAATAAGGTTAAGTATATTAGAGACAATCTAATGTGCTTAAGCATATTAGTAGGGACAATCTATCATACTTGTTTTGGTTTTGTAAAAATGTAAACAAGGTTTTTGATATTCATAAAAGTGTTTGAATTTTAATTGTTAACTCTGTTTCACAATCAGTGAATAACGGTAGGCAGTTAAAAGACTTTCCTATCAAGCTTAATCAAATCTTTCAGAATTTCTACAAGTAATTTTGAATGTCGTTAAAGTAGTAGTGTTCTTAAAGTAATCATTAGTAATTCTAACTGACTAAAATTTAGAGTATAAAATTGAATACACATTAGTTGAGGATTATATAGGATATAGTGTGTGTGTAACTACTATGTAGAAAAACTTAAGAATTACAATTAAGTCATCAACTACACAATATGTAATACTAGTTGCTGGCATGCTAATATGGTCAATGCAACTAAGGCTAAACCTAAAAATCTACGACCTAAACGTATGTATATATTTTAGGTGTGCTCGTATATTTTGGAAGCACTATTGTACTGTGACCAATATTTATATTGCTAAATTTAGTACACAATATACGAGTATCGTAGTTTCCTCTTCTCCTTAAAATATGATTTTAATAAAAAACCTATGTTATCCTCATCAAATTGTTTCCACTACAAAATTCACAAAGGATCAAATAAATTTATAACGTTCTTTGCGATTGCTAACGTGGGTAAATATAATTATTCTTTATTTTTGCTAAGGGTTATTGGTTTCATTAATTAAATATGTTATATCAATTTCGTGATGTTTAGTTGAAAACTATCATTTGGTTGGAAATAAATTTATAAGGAAATTTCATTTCGTAGGTGTTTGCTGATCTGCAATCAGGGGCGTCCGCAGAATTTTCTGACGGAGGGGACATTATCGTCATTACGCAATGTGGGGCTAAGCCTCACGAAAATTTTTGAAAATAAAAAATGCATTTAACTATCCTAGATTTAAAATTTTTCAATTTTTTACGAAAAATTTTTTGATTTATCCAGTCAAAATCAAATTTGGAAATCTGATGGGTGGGCGGACATTCCACCATGTCCCCCCCCTGTGTACGCCACTGTCTGCAATAGATGATTGATTGTTATGATCTATTCTTGTTAACTTTCTTGAAGCAACATTATATTTTGCACGAACATTGAAATTAATTTAATATACAATTTTTGAAAGATTTTCAATCTTGATATTAGTTTTCATCCTTTTGTCTTAGTGTGTTCATTCTAAGTATAAATCCAAGTTCAAAATTTTTAATAACTATTACAAAATTTAAAGGGAACAATCTTGTATAAGGCCATTAAACAACAAATTTGATCAATTCCACGCAAACATCAACCAGCCTCATAAAATTCNGAAAAGGGTAACTAACTTATTTCTGAAATCTAATAAGACAAGAAGTATAATCTATTTGCAATACCATAGTTGTCTTAGAAAAATGTAATACATGTAGAGTGAACTGCTACTATCAATGCAAAATGTTACAATATGCTGAATTAGCGATTATTGATAAGAGATTGCATTCTAATTAGATGCAAAGCCGTACGCAGAATTTTCTGACGGGGGTACATCATCGTCATTACCAAATGAGGTAATAGACCCTCAAAAATGCATTTTATGATCCTAGATTTAAAATTTTTCAATTTTTTACGAAAAATTTTTTGATTTATCCAGTCAAAATCAAATTTGGAAATCTGATGGGTGGGCGGACATTCCACCATGTCCCCCCCCTGTGTACGCCACTGTCTGCAATAGATGATTGATTGTTATGATCTATTCTTGTTAACTTTCTTGAAGCAACATTATATTTTGCACGAACATTGAAATTAATTTAATATACAATTTTTGAAAGATTTTCAATCTTGATATTAGTTTTCATCCTTTTGTCTTAGTGTGTTCATTCTAAGTATAAATCCAAGTTCAAAATTTTTAATAACTATTACAAAATTTAAAGGGAACAATCTTGTATAAGGCCATTAAACAACAAATTTGATCAATTCCACGCAAACATCAACCAGCCTCATAAAATTCATTATGCATAAGAGCAAATGAAAGTGGCAATATTTGCCTAAGCATATATTAGTGTTGTTTAATAAATTGGAGTTATGTTGAAACACGTTTTAATGTGTAACACCACACCAATTTGTAAAAATTTTTCAATGCTACATATTACTGAATTAGTTAATATTTTCAACTGTGTAGCGCCATAATCCGATGTCATTTGTTAAGCCCAATCAATTGAAAAATAAGAGCTGAAAGGATCTGTTTTTTCCATGTTCATAACATTAAATTTGTTTTTTTCCCGCGCAATAAAATTTTCATGTATTCATCAAGGTGACCATTGGGTCACTGTGTTTGAGTGTATCGGTGGATCATCGGGATTCTAAGAGTATTTAGCTGAGCCGGTAGTCTTGTATTTAAGATTAACATACAAATCATCTGCTATTTGCTATCGCAATGCATATGCAAATTGGTCCAGTTTGAAATGGGTAATTCTGGCTCCCTTACTTACCTAGAAAATCGTAAAAAAATATGTAAGCTTCGAATCTGTTTGATAATAATTAAGATCAAATTTAATCGAAAAACTTTTTCATGACATGTTTTAACTCTTAGAGAGTCATCGGGTCGTGTCCAGGCGTCAATTAGTATTTGGATCATGTAGGTACTTCATATTTTTGTGCACAGGTACTTTGTGTATTTTACTTAATCCATGTTAAGAAAGAAAACATTTAAGAAAGAGATGACATTTACTTTTCCAGCAATGTAGGAAGCCTATGTTCGATCCATGAAAAATTTCTTTTCTTGCTCCATTGACCCGTACATCCGATACTGAAATGCTGTTACGCACTTTTCATCTTCAGCAAAATATGATTCCCCCACCGAAACAAATACATCCATTCTCTATGCTATGCAGGCACTGCCTCTACTTCAGTGAATACAGGACTTATCCTACATAAGGTCAGCTGCATTCGACATATTCTTAATGGTAGGATTTCTTAAGTGCACAATGGTAAGCTTCCACTATTGCTAGCAAATTTTCTGTATCCCAAGAAACAACCTAGTGTAAGAAATTATTTGAAATTCCTATAAATATTCCCATTGCTAACATCCTATTTTATTATTAACAATAGTAAAATGAATTGCAGAATTTGAGGAATTCAGTTAATGAGATATATCTTTAAAATTATATTCTGACATAACCAGTATATCATCGACATATCGAGTACCTGTATAGAATGAAATTTTCTCATTATTCCGGAAATATCCATTCATTTTTCCAACTAATAGACATACATATTTAAATAGACTTGAACAAAGAGAGTTTCACACCAATCATGGAATTAAATGGAATACTGCGGAAGAGTGAGGAATTAGCTCTACGAAGGCACAAGGACACATGATCAGACCAATTTAAGTTCGCAGCAAGTCGAACTCCAAGATGACTATGGTGAGGAGAAAAGTTCACAGGGAACGACAGATAAAAAGGGGGAGATACAGAAAAGGAAATGCCACATATATTGGTTGGGCTAAAATCAAGATAGTTAACGGAAGACCAAGTACCCAAGAGCTCAAGATCGGAGGTAACATTGAAGGCAAAAGAACTACCAAAGTTGAAAATTTTAGTGTCATCGACATACAGTAGACAGGATCAGTTGAGGACAAGTTGAGGTAGGTCGTTGATAGCAACGAGGAGGAAGAGAACAGCAAACACAGAACCTTGAGGAGCACCACTAGAGACAAGAGCAGAAGAAGAAATAGACGAGTTGATTTTGACACAATGACGACAATTTCTCAAGAAGAATAGAATGAGGGAGCCGATTAAAATCTTTAGAAATGCCAAGGAAGATAATGCAACCAGGGTCATTATGATCAGAGTGGAAATAGCAGTTTTCAACCAAAGTGAGCAAGCTAGTGATGGACGACCTGGAAGGTTACCATGCTGAGAAGAGGTGAAGAATCTTAGGGAACACGTAACTTCAATTCAGACTATGACACCTTGAAAACATGTATCTTACTCTGCACAAAAAACTCGTTTTGTGAATTTTAAGTAATCTTTCATTTACAAGTAAATGGTGTTTGCAAATTGCCTCGAGCCGATAAAAGGCAAATATTTATTCAATCAAAAGACACATTTTTAGTTAATTACATTGATAATTAACTAACATAAATGAACCAAATTATTGGCATCCAAAATAATGACAATCTTAACCATTTCATGAGTGAGGAAGAATCTGTCACTGTTGAAGAAGGTGATAAATATGATATGATGACATTCGGTTTTTCAGATTTAGACTATGATTTACACTTATATCGCGAATTTAGAAATCTTGTTGGGATGAAGTGATCATCCATTAAATATACTTTATTAACCATTTTAGTTTAGATATTCGCGAATTAAATGTTAAAAAACCCTACATGAAACAATATAGAAATTTTATCCAGCAAAATAACAATTTACAAAAATATTATAAATCTAAAAATACAATGCTAACATAATTTGTACACTAATTTGAATTTATAGTATAACAAAGTTAGCAGTTCAATTTATATATTTAAATGCTATAATCTGAGATTGAAATCTCAAATAGCATTGAATAAAATAGCACCAAAAATAATGTTTCTATCAAGGGAGTTTGTATTCCAACTTATCCACATTTACTTCTTCATCTATTAATTTGTAAATGTAGATAACCACCGACTTAGCCTAAAACAGGTGAATAAGCCTTACTTCTGAATATAAAAAAATAGTAAAGTATGTGGCTACAGATTAGCCATGATTAGGACCCGGAATTTATTACGTCAAGAATTTCCGAAAAATGATTAAACTTGCGTAGAAAAATTAAATCACATCCATTCTTAGGAAAATTGTTTTAATTATCGTTTCAATGTAAATATAATTCTATATGAAATTTTAAATGCTGCATAATTAAAGATTTTTTTCAAATACTTTTTCCCCGTCTGCGCTTACAATTAGTACAAATGTGAGAACTAAAATGTTCACGGTTACCCTTTTATCTATGTGACAAAAGATGCTTACGCTTCTTTTAGTTCCTGCAAGTGAATTTTTTGTATTAAAATTTTGAGATTAATTTATACTGCTGCACAGAAATAGAAGATTCAAAAACCTTTAAATTATTTAAGCTAATATTTAGGCTAACATTGGCTGTAATAAGATTTAATTTCCCTTTCACGAATGAAATGCGATTCGAGTGTGTCGATATTACAATATATTTATGAAAGAAGGCCATGATTTTTGACATTTCTAAGAAATATTGAAATTGTAAGCCGAAATTGCGTTATTGAGTGAAACGTAAACAGATTAAAAATGTATTCCGGACCTTAAGCAAGAGTAGTCAGTCGTCAACGGCGCTATACACGGCATTTCCGTGTTCATTCATGAATATACAGTAGGTGTTCCAGTGTTTCACACATTCACATAATGGAAAATTTGAAACAAATATTCAATTTTAACAGCATTAAATCCACACTTAAAATTTCAAGATTATGTTAAACTACTCATTAACCCACATGAAAGAATTTGTTTACCAAACCAGCAAAAAACAACTGCATGCGCCAGCTAAACGAAATACTGATAAACTAGAGCAATTTCATTGTTAGAAACTACTATAAGACAATACTGCTAGGGTGAAACCATAACTGAAATCAAGTTAAAAACATTTTAATTAATGTTGTTTAAATGTATTTCAATACCAGACTTAAAAAATTATTTGACACATCTGACAAAAAAGAACCTAATGGAAACAAAATAATGACACATTTGGAATCAGCATCATTGATCTGATTTAGTAATGACAAAATAATTTTAGGAAATTGATAGTTCATAGTAGATTTTTACGGATATGTCCACAGCGTTACGTCTTCAATTTTTTTTTTCAATATTTGACAAATTAATTTAGAAAAAGTCACATTTCAGAAAAAAATTATTCAATAAGCAAAAAGTTATCAATAAAGTCTATCACTTATTTCAGAATTATATAAATGTATTAGGAAGTTAATAATCATCTCTATTGAGAGATACCCCCTTCATTGATAATTATAAGAGCATAAAATACAATAACACATGCCAATCCGAATAAATTTGTTTACATAAAAGCTTTACTACCTGTATATCCATTAGTACAAAAGACGGGGTGTTGACACTTTCTAGAGGAGAAAATGCTCCAGTTGCTGAACCAGGGTTAATGTAGAATTTGCCATCTTTCTCATATGCTTCAAATTTATGGCTGTGTCCAAAAATTAATATATCAACATCTAACTGGCGTTGAATCATGGCTAAGGCTTCAGGATCACCCCAAGGAACTACCTAAAACAAGAATTTAAAATACTTTAAAAATAATTCAATTTTGTGATAACCTACAGAGAGTGTTGTAACGAGTTGGTGACAAACATTCCTTATATATAAATGTATTTAAACTTAAGGAAAATAGTTGAGTTTAGCATTTGTTTGCTGTATGTACTGTACTGATAATATACTTCTAAGTTTGAACCATGCAGTCTACTTCATTATCTTATATGTGAGTTGAGCAACAAAATCTATTGAGTAGGATGAGCAAGAAATTAATCATACACTGAATCTTTATGAAATCGGACTGCAATAACGTAACCATCTGATTGTCACTTTTGAATCTATTAATTTCGAACTAATAGTATGAATCTTAAATTTGCGCTTCTACAACTATATAGAAGAGCTGAGTTTAAAACAACTGCATGCTTATCAATTGGAATGCATGTTTGAACACAAGACTGATTAATTCGAAAAGTATGTTTTAGGCTGTTACATTCCTAATTGGAGAGTGCCTTCGGTTTTAAATTTAAATCCGTAATGGAGTTGGGTAAAGAGGAATATCAACTATTGCAGTCATTAAACTAGAATATTAATGTCACAGGAAAACTCTGACGCATTTAACGCATGCTGCTATTCTGGACTTCTTCACGAAACACATCTTTACACTTATAAAATTCATTCTTCATGCAATTAATTATAAGAGGTTTAAGTTCAAGTTTTTACTATTCAACGGCAACGACCATTTAGATGTAAAAACTGGACAATCAGATAGGACATTTAAATCAAACGTAGTACAGCTTCCGCTTAAGACCCGGCTGCCAACATGCGCGATCTTTTCTGCAATTAGAAAGGAGTGCCTAAAGCTGAAGTACTACTTCATTTACACTTGTTATAAAGTCCTCAACTATTCAGGATGCAATCGAACTTATCGAATGCATGCTCCAACAACACTATGAAGTTTCTTTATCTTATAAAAATTCATTTACAGTAATACTCATGTAGACATATTGAAATACTCGATATTTCTGAAACTCAGATGAAACAGACTTCAGTCAAAATGTCCATGAAATAACAGAGATCAATAAACAACATCAGTATTATTTTTTAAAATGTTCATTTCTATATTTAAGGAAAGGCATAGCCAATTTTAAGTAATAAGTAGTTTTTATTCAAGTTTATATAAAGATGTTATTCGTAAACAGATTCAGAAAAAATTTCGAACAACATAACATAAATTTCAAAAGAAGACTCAATATTCCCCCATATCATGAACCGCACAAACCATTGTGCATTACAACTAGAATATATCCAACTCTAGATACATCTTAAATTTGGGTATCACTTATGAATTATGTAGATGTAAGATAACTTGTGAATCACAACATTTTGCGAATTCAAATAATGGAACTGAAGCGTAATGAGATTAAACAATGATCACAATGAAAGACAATTAAAAGCATGTGATGAAGTATCACGTATTTTAAGATTACATCTATATGCTTCGGTCGTTCATGATATGCTAAGAGAAAACTTTGTGTTGCTAAGCTGCTATAATTGCATACACAAAATCTATCATAAAATAACCATTTAGATGATCTTATCGTTGCATTGCAAATATCTACTCATTGTATTGGTATTTGTGAAATCACACCAAAATAGGCACAAAATCTTTTGAAATCCGACTTTGTAAC
The DNA here is from genome assembly GCA_900660155.1 of Hofstenia miamia. Taxonomy (NCBI): domain Eukaryota; kingdom Metazoa; phylum Xenacoelomorpha; order Acoela; family Hofsteniidae; genus Hofstenia; species Hofstenia miamia. Next base: position 550,356 of record CABFPE010000023.1, read on the forward strand.
TGGGTAATGAAATAAATAAGGCATCCAAAATTCCAATGGAAATTATTTTTGTTGAAACAGTTAAAAGTGAGCCAAGCATAAATGAGTTAATATAACAATTGTAAATTCTATTAATAAGAATCAATGTTCGTAGATTGTGATTTTTAAAATTTTCTTTAGCCGAACTAAATATACATTTGCATTATTTTATAACGTATTTGACACAAGCGACATGAATCATAATGGATTAATTATGTGCTAACAGCTTAAGCATTTTAACTAATCACATGTTATATTATATTGAAGTTTTTGAAAAAATAGCTAGTTGTGATGCATTATTCGATAATTCATTAGAACTACAGCAACTTTAAGATTTTCAAAGGAAATGAATTCATCAAAATAAGACTTGATTCAAACACATTTCATAAATAAGTGAATTTTTAGAAGTTTAGGAAATGAAGTTTGAATAATAAAGATAAATAACTTTCTAAAAGCATATATAAATTAATGAAATGAATGCTTCATGTTACAAAAATAAAATTAGAAAAATACAAATCTCAGCTATTGCTGAGTAACTCAAAATTCTAGCGATGTGTGCCTACCAGAACTTGTAAAGTAGCTAATTCTGTGAAGCATAAATAGATATCTTATTCAGTAAAATAGTTAACGTTAAATATGGCGGAGCATAGGCCACGGTTAGACTAGTGATTGGTTCAAAAGAAATCGTCACATCGCTAATTATCTTGGGTGGTTAGACGTCCAATTCTTTCAAATGTGACAGATCACTTTTTAACCAATCACTAGTCTAACCGTGGCTATACATACAGATAGTACACAGAAAGAATTTCTTTATGGGGTAGGCATTGTAGGATTCAATCTGAGACATGTGAGTCCAGCATATTAGGATGTAAAACACCATGGATAAATGCTTATTGTCTGTATGCCACATTGCACCAGGACATACTTGATATATCAGCCTCTCAGTACGCACCTATCCAAGAAATGAATATGGCAAACTAAGTATAAACTGCACAGAACAAAGTCAATAAACACAAGATTTCAGTGCAACCCTGAGGACTGTGGAACAAGCAAAGTAAATCACATTTGAAATCCTTAAAACAATCGAATGTTTTGATAGGTTCAGTAAATGCACTGAACTTGATACTAAAATATTATCGATATAAGCAAGTACGCCAACATCAAAATTATTTCGCTATTCATCTCTGAATAACGTATCTTTGGAATGTGGACGGTGTATTCAAAAGACCCAAATATCATAATTACCTCAATTTTGCACACTTCCTCGAAACCATAGTACCAAGTGCCCTATTTTGAGTACTATCCTATTTCAAACACAAAAATTTAAAATGCATTCGAATGAATTTTATTGAAATGAAATATATTCGGCAAAAGGATGATGTTTCAAAGAACTTTGTGTAATTATTGAAATACTGTGGCCAAAATTATCAAGTAGTTTCACTACTAATAAACTAAAAAATAGAATTGCAATGGTTCTAGTGCTGCAAATGCCTGCTTGTTTGTTATTTGAAGTATTTCATCCATATTGCAGTCACTTCTTCGTTTGCTTCAACAATGAATTCACCAGTTTCGAAGGTATCATTCTCATATGCATCCTTCAAGATTACTGTTGATTGAGGTCTCACCTTTGATAACCGAGAATCCTGTTTTTTGAAAGCAGTTCTTGAAGACATCGCTAGTACTTCTCAGATGCTGTTGTCAACATATACATTGGCATTATGACGTTGAAATTGTCAGGACTGTGGTCACAACTTATCAGTCACATTATTTTAGTGCACATAGTGGCGAAGCTGAGAAAGGTTACAATACCTCATTTTAATTGACAAATTGCGCATCCAATAAAAATGAGGTTAATTAAAGGTGAGTAAAAAGCCGTTTGCAACAACTTAAACAGTTTGAGAGTTGAGAACAATTTAAATTTACAAGCATTATAGAAACTGTTATCGAATGCTACACTTTGTAATGACAATATAAAATATTCAGTAATAGTTATTCAATACACTTCTTTGTGATGATCTTGGTTTCTGACTTATTGACGGATTGGATTATCACATGTTGTTCAATATGATGATAGTCGCCAATTGTTTTTCCAAAACTAATTATTACAAAGAATTTGAAGTAAAGTGTAAAAGTTGTAATTTCCGATATTATTATGTTAGCTACCATAGCCTGAGAATCCCGAACTACAGTATTTCGAATTTTAGTACGAGGGGTGATCAATAAGTTCTGCAACCAGTATGTCGTGCTTCAGTGCTTCAATCGATATCTGAGCTAAGTTCACGCATAATATTATAGCTATAAGTAGTCGCTGCCGTTCACAATCAGTCTCACAAGTTACACTTGTTTTATTCTCTGAATGGAGCCATCAAAAGACAACTTTCGCTTCTACATTTTTACACTGGGTTTGAAGGCAAAGGAAATTCATCGCGATTTAGCAGACGTCTTCCCCGAAAGTGTACCTTCATTTGACACTGTTGCGCGATGGATCCGACACTTCAACGATGGTAAGGACTCTTTGGAAGATGAGGAACGCTCAGGTCGGCCACGCTCTTCCTTGACCAAGGACATATTTGCTCGTGCAGAGGCCATTGTGACTAAAGATCGGCGCATCACACTGAGATTTTTTGCTGCTGAGTTGTCCATAAGTTATGGAAGTACCTACAGCATCATCCATGACGAATTAAAGATGACCAAGCGCTGCGCACAGTGGATACCGCACATGCTCACAGATGATCATCGGGCACAGAGTCCAGATTTGCCGCCGGTGGCTTGAAATGTTTTCGAAAAATGGACCGAAGCGACTCTCTGATGTTGTGACAGGAGATGGGTGCTGGATTTCCTTTTTCACAATGGCCGACAAGTCCTCCAAAATGGTCAGCTTACTGAAGATGACCCTCGACCTCAGGATTTGCAGAAGAGTTTTCGCAGCAGGAAGAAGATGTTCACCACCCACCGTACTTCCCAGACTTGGCTTCTTGCGACTTTTGTTTATTTCCAAAAGTCAAAAAAGCCATTTCTGGAAGGCCGTTTTCAAGGATTCAAGACTTGGCGAGAGCAGTTCGTTCAGAATGGCGGAGCATATCTACTTCGGAGTACCATCGATGCTTCCAGAGTTGGAAGATGAGGATTCAGCGGTGCATAGATAGTGACGGAAAGTACTTTGAAGGAATGTGTCCATTGATTTTTCAACTTTGTAATTTTTCTTTAAATAAATGAATTGGTTGCAAAACTTTTTGATCACCCCTCGTACTGTTTTGATGGATTTATGAAAAATGGCGCTTATTCAACAAGAATTTCAACGCTTGTCATTACATTACATTTATAGAATCGAAAATGTGTTTTAGAAATGCAAATTACATAAGAATTTTAACAGCTATCTATGACCGTTTCTAGCTTAAACATCCACGGTAATCTTAAGACGAGTAAAAAAAATTGGCACGATAAATAAAAACGTATATAAGCTCAGTTTCATTATTTATCATATCAAGGTAATAAAAGTAGCTAATCGGTCATGAAAGTCAATTTGTTCAGGTTAGTGGGCGCACTAAATCATTAAAACAACAATTTCAACATCATAGTTGAAAATAGTTTGCCATACTTGGCTTGCACTGTTGAATCACTATAAAATAAAAAATTTAACGCACATATACACATAGAAGAATAAACATGTGTGTAAAACAAACAGTTAATTGTTTCAACCACGTGCAAAAAATTGTTAAATAAATGAAAATTAGTGAGACTAAATGCTTTGACATTTGATGTTTTGACTATTTCGTCATTACTTCAAATTTCTAAATTAATCATCCAATCAAATTGCTTACTTTAACTAAGTATATATTAAACCGTGATGAGATAAATTTAAATAAATAACATTTACATTTTAATTTTAACCTTTAAGATGATAATAAAAAACTGAAATATCTCGAGATGAGTCAAACTTTTTTTAAAATGATTTCAGGTTAGAGAACTGTGGCTACAGGGTTTAGCCGCGATAACAGCCGGTGTTGGATAAAAATACTTCGGCTAAGGCCGATTACGTCTAAACATTCCCATGATGTCGCCTAAATACTTTAATTATTTAGCTCTGAATTGTGCGTTTGATACAGGGCATAGTTACGTATAGAGCGGCATTGCAACTGATTGACAGAGAAGTAA
>CABFPE010000023.1:555528-568806 GCA_900660155.1 Hofstenia miamia
AAGATCCAATTTGCGAGTCAGTAGTCGATTGAACAGGAGGAGATCACAGACATGGAAATAGAGTGACAGCGGGAGAGTGGAGAATTTCAGCAGAGCGTCTTTATAGTCCAAAGGGGAAATCCATTTGTATTATTCAAAATCAAATATTTGTATTAATTCTCTATGCATATCTTGGTAATGTTGAATTATTAATATAAGCAGTAATCTCTTATTTTTTGATTTTGGGAATGGATTTATTGCAAACGTCACCTTCACAATTTTGTTCTTGGAAGGTACGACATGTTTCCGGAACTTGTCTTTGTTTTTTGCAAAATAATAATTTCCATCAGTTAATCTCGGAGTGGTGAAATATTAACGAAAAGGATTTGTGAAACTTTGAGTAAACTAGGCGTGAATCTGTTGCCACTGAACACAGAAAACAAAACAACTAAGCATCAGCATTTGTATAGAAGCAAAAATTATTAATTATTGAATTACATCAAATTGCCTTACAGAGTGCCTTTACAGAGTGTGGTAAAATAATTTCAAAATCGAAATAACTAACCACAATAAAAATTCTAATTTCCGGAAAGATTTTTTCCGGACAACTTAATCAGTGAACATGATTTCTTCTTAAAGAGATGATACACTATCAAATATGTATGGCCAATATTTGACGAATGCTTGATAGTGTATATATGAAAACAAATAATAAAACAGTATTACAAACTTGTTCCGTAATAAATTCACTGATAATTTCAATACTGCGCATTTAGTATCTCAATTAACGAATAACCACATTCTGTTTCATTGTTCCGATAAGAAACAATAAAAAAATAATTCCAAGTATAATACATGTTTTGCCATGATTAATTAACATACATTCTGGTATTATATCTATATATACATACACATATATATATATATATATATATATATATATATATATATAATGCCAACGCAAACTTAGTCAAATACTGTAAAGAGAAAATTAATACCTGATGGCCATGACACAATCCAATCTTAAACTGACCAACAGAAATAACCTTTTGTTCTGGGTAATTAGCTTCATCAAAGTCTCCACGTACAACGTGAACATCTGAAGCCAATGACTTTAAATATTCATATGCATCTCGAGAGCACAAATTACCAGTACATAGAATGTGCTGAATTTTACCAGGTACTAAAAGCTTACGAAATTTTTGAGGTAAATTTACAGTTCGATGTGGTATATGAAGATCGCCAATTACTAGTACGAGCATTCTAAATGAAAAATTGCATGAATAAAAAAAATAAAAGTGTGTTACAGCGTTGAATGTACAAAGGTAAGAAAATAGGTAACAGTATTCGCGAGAGGAAAAATGCAATAAATGACCTAATAAATGGATATAAAAAATGCAAATATTAAAAATGAACACAATTTAGTGTTATTTAAAACACGCACAGAAAAAGAGTATCGCCTAGTTTCACGCTCTGTTGCAGACATTTTTTAAAGAAAAAAAGCACAAATCAGATATTACTGAATGGAATTTTACTGTAAAACGAAAGCCGTTCTTCAGCGACTGGATAAAGATCAAATGAAAGCGTCTAGGAATTACAGCATCATATATTAGTACACAATTATGAAATTGTCTGACACCAAACTAAGAAAAACATTCAATGCTGACAACCACCTGCTTCATGAAATTTTCCATCATGGGTGTACACAGAGTATGAATGTGTACTTTATTTCTGAAATAGATGTTTAATTGTTTCTATTTAAATGTTTCATTTCTCATCCGACAGAAAGAAGCAAATTTAAGATGAATTACATACAAAATTACATAGTGTTTCAAATTTTTGTCTGCAAATCTTCCATTATTTTCTAGTAGTTTTTAATTTTTTTAAATGGCCGTTCAATGTTGCTGTCAGATGTCAGATGAAGAGAATTTTCGCAATTTGGAGAAATCACTCGGGACCGAACTTTAGAGCAGTTGAGAATTTCGTCTAAGGCTGTCATTCCTTCAATCCAGCCTGCCAAATTGCTATATCCTTCCACAAAGTTACACTGTTTTTTCTAAGCTTTTGATTAAATTAGGATACTTCAAGTAAACTTTAGATAGAACAAAAGTTTCACTTTAAGCATAGGCGCAAATAAAACATGGCTTTTGTCACCAATAGCCCGCCAAACTGCACCAGAATCACTAAGTCCTTAATAGTTTCAAAATTTTCACAATATCATAGTTCCACGCTCATTAATGACCATGACTCCCATCTGTCAGAACAAAGTTTCCAAAAGCTGTCATTCGCTTTTTGTTATTATTGTTGCTACTTTTACAGATGAGATCAGGTCATTCACTTGATTAATTTCTACCTTTGTTCGCATCGCCACATTATGAAGAAGATCAAGCATATATGGGGCGTGGTCTGACATGTACAGCTTATAATGTTTTCGATCAACAGACTTCCACCGATTTTGTATATGAAAAATCAGCCAGTTTTCAAATAAACGCATGCTCATACTTTTTTGTTTTAATTTGTGTTTCATCGATAATGACTAAATTGCGGGAAGTTCGTTCAATTGGCAGCTCTTGTTTGCAATATCATTTTTTTTATTTTGGTATTTTCTAGTGGAATATTGAGCTCTATGCACATTTAGACAAAATCGCAATAAAAACACATTTCGGTATTATCTGCTTGACGAAAATTACCAGTGCATTCCAACCTCTTTTGGTGCAAATCAGAATTTCTGTGCATAATTGAGAAATCATTGTAGAGCGTAAATTCTTAAATTCGCTTGAATTTTTGCTTCACGGTCTACTTTGGCATTGTTGATAACTCAAATTGACGCTAAAATTGATCTAATAGCAACATTGTGTTTTTCAACACTATTAACAGAATAAGCGTGTCTGCAAACAAGTTATATAGGCGTTATTGCAGATCAGGGGACTCTGATATATAAACAATGTTTCTACGCAACACTGTATATGACGTCATCTGTTTATTATACAGTTTAATTAGTTATTGTTATTACACAGATTAATTAGGTTTCAGTTCAAGTTCTCCAAAGTCAATTCTATTAGTTTGTAGAACCCATTGTTCTAATGGTACGACAGAAACAACTGAATAGTGTGTCGAACGAAGAGGATGGAAGTACTCATCTGATTCAGTGCACTGGTCCTGGACATGATGGCGAAAGCTGCATTGCGTGGGTTTCAGTCTGGCTACCGAAAAAGATACCGCGAGACTTTCTTGATCGTGACTTTTTCTGTGGCTTCTGTTCTGCCTCTATTGTACAAAAATTGCAAGCTGAAAAAACTCCTCCCATTTCTCCATTTGAACCAAATTACGCCGAAATTGCCAAAAACGTTGCGACCGAACAAGAAGAACAAAAACGCAGAGCATGTAGTATAATTATTTCTGGAACAAAAAAGTCATCCAATGAATCTGCATTGATATCAACAATTGCAAACGCAGCCGCCGTTAACCTTNGGTTACTCAAGAAATGAATTAGAGTATGCGTACAAATCACTGGTTTTTGGTAACATTAATTATGGCGTAGAAGTTTACGGATGTTCTCATCCTTCTGTGTTACAGAGAATTGATCGCGCGCAGAAAAAAGCCATCAAGTTCAACATAATAGCTTCATTCCAGCCTATCGCAGAAATTATTATTCAGAAAGACAGGAAATTAATCATGAAAATTCTAAAGAATCCAGATTGTCACCCATTAGCAGATCTCATACCCTCACGAAGTATCTACAGTGAAACAAGGCTCCGAAACCGGCTTCCTCCAACAATCACAGTGCAGCATTATCAAAATCTCTCTATCTTTCCAAATCGGGCGCTTAAATTAAGTTAAATTGATTTTTAAATCTAGATGTTATTTCTTGATTTCTAATTTAAGACTTTTGTTGTTGTTGTTGTAAACTTAAATTCTAAATTTTACAATATCTTATAGACCTAAACCCTAACCCAAGTCACAACGTGACGTTTCTTAAACCTAAACCCTATAACCTAAATTTTTCAATATTTTATAGACCTAAACCCTAAACAATGAATTTTTACCATTTGATGACGTAAACCCTTAGCATGTCACTTCGGCTTTTAGAAATCAGAGTCCCCTGATCCGCAATAACGCCGTTATATATGCCTATTATATGACACTCCATTTCTGACCACAGACAACAAATATAGTAGTCACTTTGCCAAGCCCTAGCAATTAATAAGAAATGGAAATACCCGAGTTCCATTACGCTTTACACAATCTCGTTTATTGTAATCCAAATAATTATATGTAGCAGCGCGTCTTGTTGATAGAGGCTATGTCAAGAATTTACAAATGGCATCCAAATATGTTGTTAACCTATAGCACTAGTTTCTGTGAAATAAGTAGATAAACCTTATTAGATTAATACACATATTTACTAAATTATTTATATTTCATAAACGTTAGCAACAATAGAAAAAAACTTCATCTAATGCATTAATACTCATGAAAAAACTTTAACATTAAAAAGTAAAAGTGAAACTACTTTTAGCAGGAAATGATTTTCTGAGTAACATATATTTCGTCCAAAATACTTGTACCTAAAATTACTTAGTAATGTAAATATTAAATGTATAAAATTAAAATGATAACGGTATTCTAAAAAATATTTAAAAATAGCAAACAAAGATGTACAATATTAACAATTTTAAATAATGGTTACTATGGGGTTACTTAAATGGAACTACTCTTTGAACGAATAATTCTTGGTGTTTATGAAAAAATTACACAATATGCAGATTAAAACGAAATTGCAAGTTTCCTAAGATTAAATTAGATTTTTGGAAAGTAAGAATTAAACTTCCCACAAGACTTTTTTACTAAAGGCAATGACTTTTCAGTGTCATTTTAATATTGAATCTATGTATGTGTACAACTAAGAAAAACGTAAATGAATTTTGTGTGTATCACTTTGAGACAGATTCACAATTTTTCTATATGATGATTTTGTTGTGTAACTGTATATAATTAAGAACAGTTTTTGCTTATGCTCAATGTTTTTTGGATGATGATTAAGCTTAGAAATTTATTAATGCTAATATTTAAAAAACATTTAACAGTACTATTGTCAACAGAAAATTAATATATTGGATTATATATGTAAGCAACATTGTGAGTCATTATTAATGATACAGAATTAAATATTATTGAGAAAATGAGCAATGTTTTTTATGATATTTATTTGACACAAGGTATAGACAGTAGCGACGCCAATGTAATTAAACAGTCCATTCCATTACCATATCACTTGAAAAGTAGAAAATATCAGTTATTGATTTGACCATTTTCAAATATTCCTTGGAAGGGGTGGTGTAATATTACATCAATCTATTATATAAAGGGCAAAATGTGTGTGTTTTCCGCTTATAAATCAGACCTAGGTACCAAAATCATATATTTTTGTAGCCCTCATTACCTCCTGAAGGTTTTAGGCACATTTAATTATTGACTTAAATGTTCAGATACTTCATTTCTTTATATAAGTGGAATTTCATAGTTCCTCTTATTATTTAACAGCTTTCTCAGTTTTACAGCTGTTTTAGGGAGAATTTCTCTGTTTTCACAGGTAAATTAGGGAAAATTTCCCAGTTTTTGTAGACATAGCTTATATTGGGAGGTAAGATATCCCAGGGAGAATTTTCTGCTTTTTTGAATGCATTTCCCGAGCGAAGCACGGGTCAAACAGCTAGTATATAATATTTGCACTGTTATATTGTAGAATTTCAAAGCAAATCGAATTATGTTTAGTCATACTTAGATAGCAATTAGGAAAATTATTTTTACAGACAACAAAAATACGTATTTTTGACGTAGAACTAAATTATGCATATGTATGATGTATATAATGTATTTGAAGTTTATCAAAATATATTTAAAAATTTGGATTTTTTTATTGTTCTACCTTAAAATTTTAACCAGCTTATGTATAAGGAATGGCAAATGACTATTTAAATAAAAGATCCGTGAAACAAAATGTGTTGTGGACTCCAGTGCTGTTTGTGTTCGGGCCAACACTATTTAGCAACGGGTTACTGTATAGGTAGAGTGCAGACCCTCCTCTCTAGTAATATTTAGAAATTGCAGATAGCATATAATAAATAGTCCCAGAACGTAACCACGGAGGGAAAATTAAGCAGCACCCAGGGTTTTTCCCAGTGTTCCAGCAGAACACAAATTTGCAGTTGTAAAAACGGAGATATGTATTTGCAAAATTAAGAATTAAGGAAAGCTGATTTTAGGCTATTGCTGACACAGAAGCTCAGCAGCAGTGTAAGAAACAAGGGTGCAATTTGTAGTTTTTTAATCAAGGCTTCTACATTTGCTGTCAATTTTTGTTTCTATTAATTTAAATTTCCTGTTGTAAATTGCATAGGAAAAAATCTGAGAGCACCCAAAAATTACAGGGTCAGTCTTCATAACTTTTCTGATAAGGGACATCCAAAAAATCGTAGCTTAATTTCATTTTAAAGGATTTTGTCGATGTGAGGTTGGAAAGTGCATTTATCAAATATTTTCATATCCAGCATAGAATCGGTTTGAATAATTCGATTGAAGACAACAAACATGAGAATTTCGTTCAGAATAAGGTCATTTTCTTTGTACCACTTTTGTAATGTGATTTTACTTGTAAAACATATTTATTCAAAAAATGATTATGCAGAAATTATTCTATGGCCATAGACGCCATAAGGAACTTAACATTAAGGGAGCAAAACTTTCCAAGCTTACATGCCAATACATTTTTAAGTTATTTGTATTTAAAACAGCTTAGTGATTTGATATTTTACTCCTTTTTAAACAACCTAAGCAATTAAGGATATCACAACTTTTGACTTCTTTTCACAAATTAAGAAATGCATGCTATGATTATGTTATCTTAATTAGATGAATATATTATTATTTTAATAAGCAAATGCTAAATTTAACAACTTTTTAATCTAAGAAATGAGAAGCAATTGTTTTTCAGAATCACTGATTATGTAGAGCATGTATCACAAACAAAACGCATTAATTCTATGTCAGTTATCTTAACAAATCAAGAGTGAACAAGTACAGGAGAAAAAATGTTATTAGACATTACTTCCATATTTGCAGCCCCTTGGAATTATTTCAGAACAAAAGAATACACAAGTTTTGTTGATGGACTTCCTTAATCCATCATATGTGGTTTCAACAGAACAGAAACACTCCATTATCCTTTTATATAACTTTCAGTTACGTTCGCAAATGAATCTTCATTTTGAAAAGTGGCATGTTGTGGATAGGAAACATCGTCCACCAAAAATGTTTGAAGTAGCGCATTTTTTAAGTTTAGTGAGATTGTATGTTGATGAATTGTTTCAAGAGCTTCCAAGAACTGATTATTGCAAATACAAAACAGTTGTCAACATATTTTTTTAGATTTTTACATTACTAAATTCTGATATTTATTTACTATGTCATATTCACACAGATTTTAATACTAATATTTTCAATAAGTTTTATATGCAAGATATATGTTTAGTATTGTTTACTATTCAAGAAAATGAAAATATTTGAAATGAACGTCTAAGACTACCACTAGTTACTTAAAATTCTAATACTCGGGAGCATCCAACTATTTTTTCTTTCAAAATGAATATTTTTGAAGTATTTATTTACCAATTTTTTACAAAAATATTGAAATAGAAACATACTGTTATTCATTAGTAATTATATATATACAGTAAGAAAAAAAATTTGAATGTTTTTGAAAATATTTTGATAAAATTTTCGTTTTATTTTTGAGTCTGAGTGTTCGTCAGTATATTCAATTGAAATATTGAGGTGACTGCCACCTCACTTCCGGCAAACTGTCTATGGCATTAAATGATGTAAGAAATGAAAATTTACATGAAATCAAATCTTTTTTATGCGATCTGACAGCCTGCTCTTAAATTTAATAAATTGCGGCAAAATGATAAATTCAGTTTCTTATTAGTAATGCGTGGTGAGTTAGTACTCTTGCATTGTTATAATTTTAAAACGTTGCAGAGATAAATTTATTGTTGCACATTGTCAATACAATGCTTTTTCCGTTGATTTGATAGTGTTTCGCAAAGATAAATACAAATTATTTGGAAGCAGAAACGAATCAAATTTACAAATATATAAATTTCAATCTTGTATTTACCATATTTATTATGATTATTTATTACATTACATTCTAACGTTTTTGAATGTTTAATGGATGTGATAACTGTAATGCAGGTGATGATATGCTATTGTTTATCTTTGCAATGAATTCCAGTTCCCAAGAACAATGATTTCGTGTAGTAATATTAATAAAAGCCTTTTAAAGAGCTTGCTTTTGCACATAATACATTTTTCTAAACTACTTAAAGAGTTTGCAAACCTGCTAGATTACACATGGCTCTATTCAACGCTTCAGTGCAACATGGTTACATTAGTTTAGTCATAAAAGCTCTGGTTTCCCAAATTTATCTGTAATGTAATTGAAAGATTAATTTCAACTAAATAATTTGAATCGTAAATTTTCAAATTCAGAATTAATTGTGTAGTTTTAGTGTGATTATAACGTAATTTTATCCCTGAGTTATAGTCGCATTGTTTTCATTAGGCATATTGATTACAGCTTTCAATTGTAGTCAGATTAACATCCAGACCTAATGTAAGAATGGGTTCGCGCACTGCTGTTCACAATGTATATATTAGTCAATGAAAATGCTTTCAAATAGAAAATTTTGTCCAAGTTCCAAATCGCCATCTCTATATTCCAGTACTTTAAATTCCAAGGCGACTGCTTTCAAATATTTTTCATTAGACACTCCTGCTAAATTTAGAACAAACGTTAAGCCTTGTTTTAAGTCATCGAAGATCATTGCACATTGCTTTAATTTAGTTCATCTTATTCAGAGATGGAAGTGTGGCGGGCAGGTATGGGGCAAGATTGTTCTAACGCATGGGGCAAAAACACTCTTAAGTTAGTAAAACTGAACTAAAAAATTGCCAATTTTTATCTAATTTTATCTAATTTGTTATCAATAGATTTTGTAATTACACTAGAAGTTATGCAATTAACATTGTATAAAATATAGGCTTTGCATAGTTAAGATTAAATTATGTATTGCTATTACTACTGTTTTTAATATGTATTGCCATCGCGTTTGGCATTAAGGCATTAAAAATATTTGGCACTTTTGGTGTGGTGTAGTGCTATGAAAATTTCAATAGAACAAATATGGGGTAATAATATATCGCAAGTTTTTGGAGCAGAAATTTTTGGGTCGCAAGTTTTTGGAGCAGAAATTTTTGGGTGGGGCATTTTCGGGTGGGGGAGAAAATAAAGCGTGGAGCAAAATGGGCAGATGTCAGTAGGTGGAAATGCGGCAGGGCACAAAATCTGTGGAGCGGGACTTCGCAGTTCACAAAAATCTGCTGCACTTCCATCTCTCATCTTATTAACAGTGTGTGGCGGGTGAGAATTTTGAATTTTGCTTTAACAACCAAAATATTGTGTATTAAGTTGACGAATCATCAAACAATGGTTACATTCAATAGACCACCAATTTTGTCCATTAACTGCTCGGCGAAATGAAATCTATACCTTTCTTTTATTACTTAGTATTTGTTTTTTAGAACACATTTAGATAGACTGTTATGAGTTACTATGATAGAAATGATGGTGATCATGAAGAAAAAGAGAATCACAAGTCTGAACTTGCTCAACGAAGACATATTGTGAAATTATCTCGTGACGATTTGGAAGATGAATACCTGCGTTTATATGAGCAAAACATAATCCTGAAAAAGCATGGTCGTAAACAAGAAGACAAGATTAAAAAAATGGCTACGAAACTTATTAAATTAGCGAATGATAATAAAAAGCTTCGTGAAACACCAAATAATAATGAATTGCTTCGAGGAAGTAATCCCACTACAGCAGCAGATTTAAGGTAATCAATATATCTTTTCACTAATACTATCATTTACTCTTCCACTTACTATAAAAACTCATAATAGCGTATGTTACCATAAGATACCAACGGTTGTTACATTTTTCCAAAAGATACGTATTGCAGGCAAACAAAATCTAAAATAAATCTAAAACATAAAGTCATACTTAAAATCAGTCTACCATTCACAGTCTCTCTGCTTTTTATTTTTTGATAACTGTTCAAAGACCCTTAAATTTTTAAACCGACTTATCAAAACACAAAAACCAGCGAAGAAAAGAAATACAATTCTTTGTTTGACGAGATGAATTTCATGGTCTTGAGACGTAAAAACCAAAGCGACAGCTCAAGGCATATACAGAATGTTTACAAATGAATATATACATCTATCTAGCGCTAAATAATTTGATGATGCGTATATCTATCGCTAAATAAAAAGTACGTTTTTTTATGTAAAAGTTTACGCTTGATTCCTGAAATTTAATGTAACTTTGATTTTAACGCTTTCTGAGTCAATTTCGACTTTTAAGCATTATTTTGAGTTTTAGCTATTGTATCCGCTCTATTTATTACAAATGAAACGGGAAACTTTTATTAATATCAAATATAGCAAAGGTAAATCCGTGATATTATTTAAGGTCATGGTTTGTATGTCGCAATACCTGGCTAGCACCCCATTTGAAAGTATGTGTTTTATTCATCACAAATATATAATAACAATGCAGAATTCGTAGGAGAAATATACTTACTTTATCATTATTATATAATTATTATTATTATTATTATTATTATTATTATTATTATTATTATTATTGTGGATTTACATCATAAAGATGAAGGGGTTGCTCCCCATACAAAAATTTACAGAGGACAATACTTAGGAGCACAACGATATGACAGATAATCACAGACTATTTTCCACGAACACGAGTCCATTTCATTGTAATAACTAACAAAAAACGATCAGAAAAGTCTAAGAAGCCTGCCCTTCAATCCAGTTTTATTAAAAATGATAAAAAATAGATCTCGATAATCTGTTAATTGTTCTTCTAGTTCTGTACCAAAACACTGCCGTACTTTCTTAGACGGCCACGTTCCAAGGCAAAAAGTATTTGACCACCGCTTCTGATGTTTGAGACAGGCTTCAATTGAATCTTGTTTGTATCCAAAATGATCTCATCATTAATCACGCGGGAAAGTATAAGCAAATCAACCAGCTGTAAGTATAAGGATAAGGGCAAAAGATTCAAAGACAAGCCCTTCACGGTAGTTTCAACCATCATAATTACATATCCATCGAGGAGTAATTTTTTCAATGATACCAAATCCCTATTATTTGCATGCCAATTGGGAGAAGCATATAGAATAGATGGTAATATCATGGATTTCATCATACAACATTTGATTCCGTGTTGAGGCTTTCAGATACAATTCGTTTTATCAAATGGAATGTACTGTTAGCTTTCGATAATCTTAGCATAATATGCTCGGTCCATGTCAGATTATTATTGATTGTCAATCCAAATATTTCATACTGTCCACAGCTCGAATTATGTCATTCCCTCAGTAAAACGTATGGCTGTCTGAACCTAAAACAATATATTTATCAGAAGAAAAATTCATTTTGTTCAGGAAAGCCCAATTTTGCAAAAGATATTTTGCACCTCAATAAAAGAATCTTTATTAAAACCAGATATCAACACTTTCAAGTCATCAGCAAAAGCAAACAAAGAGGAATTTGATCCAAGGTCGGGAGATTATTAATAAATATCGCAAACAATAAGGATCCCAAAACAGAGCCTTGCGGCACATCACTAGAAACACTGGAGATGTCTGAGTTAACGCCATCAACAGCAACGCATTGCTTCCAATTACATAATCTTTAATAATGAGAAAAAGTTTACCACCAACAGCAATACCTTTCAATTTCATTAAAATAATGTCGAAGGCTTTAATAATAATAATGAATGATTTATTTAGCCGCTGAAGGCATAAAACACTACAAAAAGAATAAAAACAAGTCAAGTTTTACGACAGCGAGGACAGTCACAGGAGATGAAATAGGAGCAGATGGAAGAGTAGGTGAAGTTGGAGAAGGGCTCAGCAAAGAGGAAAGCCATCAAAGATTTATTGAAGCTCGGTGGCGGAGAAAAGAAATCAATCGCTGTTGGAGGGTTGAGAGACAAGATGTAATTAGCAGCAGTACAAGCACGATAGAAAAACGAGTGAAGGGTGCGATGTTTCTTCGTACGACGAATGGAGAAGGTGACAACATCATCAGAGCGAGTGCAGCAGGAATTAGAGAACTTAATGAAATGAAGAGGATCAAGATCCAATGAACAGAAGGAGATCACAGGCATGGAAGTAGAGTGACAGTGGGAGAGTGGAGAATTTGAGAAGAGCATCTTTGTATGGCAAGGGAGAGATCCATTTGAAGGCAAGCTTCTGGAAGCGTTCCATAGAGTGGAACAAGGAACGAGAAGGCCACCAACAGGGAGAAGGATAGAGAAGAATGGCTCGAGGAATGGACTTGAACAAAGAGAGTTTCACAGCAGCCGTAGAATTAAAGGGAACATTGCGGAAGAGGGCAAAGAGTGAAAAATTAGCTTTGCGGAGGCGCAAGGACATATGACCAGACCAATTTGAATTAGCAGCAGGTTGAACTCCAAGATGAGTATGGTGAGGAGAAAAGTTCACAGGGAGAGGCAGATCAGAAGGGGGAGATATAGAAAATGAAACTCCCCGTGTCTTGGTTGGGCTAAAAATCAAGATGGTTAACAGAAGACTAAGTAGCCAAAAGCTCAAGATCAGAGGTAATATTGGACGCAAAAGAACAACCAAAGTTGAAAATCGCTGTGTCATCGACGTACAGTAGACAGGATGAGTTGAGGACAGATTGAGGGAGGTCGTTGATAGCAACGAGGAAGAAGAGAACAGCAAACACAGAACCTTGAGGAGCATCACTAGAGACCAGAGCAGGAGAAGAAATAGACGAATTGATTTTGACACACTGCCGACGATTTGACAGGTAAGACTGGAAAAGTTCTATGAAATCAGCAATTATGTTTGTTAAAAATTACGTCTTTTAGTTGTTTAATAATGTTGCTATTTTCTCAATGATTGTGCACCTTAGTTTTTGCAAATGAGAAATGGTGAACTATTATAATTTTTTCATTATAATTTTGAATAGTAGCAGTAAGGCACCTCTTTTGTTTGTTTAAGTTATGTTATGTGCATGCATGTTTATCATTGAGTATCAATTTCTCGTATGGCTAGCTCAATAATTTTCTTAAATTGTGGTTTATACAGCAAATGACTTAAGTGAAAATGAGTTTGC
>CABFPE010000023.1:569806-614378 GCA_900660155.1 Hofstenia miamia
GAGGAAGGTCGTTGATAGCAATGAGGAAGAAGAGAACAGCAAACACAGAACCATGAGGAGCACCACTAGACACAAGAGCAGGAGAGGAAATAGCCGAGTTGATTTTAACACACTGACGATGATTGGAGAGGTACGACTGGAAGAGTTCGATTGAATCAGCATCAAAGCCAAATAAACGTAGTTTGTCAAGAAGAATAGAATGTGGGAGTCGATCAAAAGCTTTAGAAATGTCAAGAAAGGTATTGCAACCAGGATCATTACGATCAGATTAGAAATAGCAGTTTTCAATCAAAGTGAGCAAGTTAGTGATGGTAGAACGACCTGGAAGGTTTAGAAAAATCCAGATAAAGAATGGTAGATTGAATGATTGAATGCAGCTATTTTAATTATCATAAACCAAAAAGACACTAAATTAGTAACAGTCGATTTTTTCTTTTGAAATTCATGTTGATAATTCTTTAAATATTGAATGAAAGTAGAGTACTGAGAACGAAAAATACACTTTTCAAATAATTTACTGGTAACATTATCTGATCGATAATTCCTGACATTATTAACACTGCCTTTTTTATGGATAGGAATAATTCTGGCAATTTTCCATGCATTTGGGAACGTGTTCAATTTAGGAAGCTTTTGAAAACAACAGCAGGTAGATAATCAGGCCCAAGGGTTTTAGAAACATCTAAAATTTCAATTTTCTTGCGAATCAGAGCTTCCGTAACATCATAATCACTAAATACAGTTGAAACTCCAACATCGTCAGTTTTTCGAGTGTTGTAGACTGAGAAAAAGTATCTATTGAACAGTTCAACTTGCTCTTTGCTTGATACAGCATCGTCATCACCTAAAAATCATACATAACAAGCCTATTAACTTCCTGTTCCAAAGTAGGCACTGGCTGCTTAATCAATAGTGTTGGTTTTCTACCATGAGACTTGCGCAGACTTTTCTCATACTATGCGCTGTCGAGCTGCTAAGCCATGGTGGCAAGGATTGACGGAACCGAGTTCTTACAGGAACATTATGAGCAATAATGTCAAATAGCCATTTATACCACGCATTCATCATTACATCAATATTGGCATAACATAGAGGGTTAAACGTTTTGTTCTGAATATCCCCTTCCATACCAGCAAAATTACTTCTGCAATAACTATAGAATTTTTCCTTGTACGTTTTAACATTGATAAAATAGGAAACTCAAATTTGACAGGTATTTGATCAGATTGTAAACTTGTTACTGTATTGTCTGTACAGCAGTGAATATGACGTCCAACGTATTACTGCCTCTTGTTGGAAAATTAATACATTGGGCCAAAGAATATTTGTCCAAAACGTTCAGAATCACCTATCGTTGGATAGTAAATTCGTCCACCGGGACCACTCTGGGGTCCATTTTCGTTTTCCCAGTATCGTCATTCATATCCAATATAAAATCTAATTAAATCTAATTAAACTGTATAATAAACAGGCAATGGGATTTATTCGTATAATGAATTTTAATTACTGACTCCAGTCATACAAAAGTTGGTTATTAATATAAACTTTTTTTCGCAGAATTAGATTATTTGATGATTTTTACACATCGTGTGTATTGAGCCAGATGGTTTTCACGTCGCCCCTTCACAAGGGCATCGGTTGAAAACTTTCCGAGAAAAATTATCACAAAATTTGAATTCTTTTACAAAAAGTTCGCCATGAAGCTAGAAATCAAATCTACAATTTGAATAATCACAGAAATAATTTTTCAAGTGGTATACCGCGTCATTTATCACAATTAATATATATATATATATATATATATAGTCTACGAACAAATTAATATGAAGTGAATTTTCTCTGTTCTTAACATAGTATTTAGGTTGGCTTCGAAGGTTGAGCAGCTAGAAATGGATCTACGTGAAGTTAGTCGTGAGAATCGATCTCTGAAAGACAAACTCATAGTCGCTAGACAACAACTTGCAGTACCTTCTAAGAAACTCCCAATGTCCTACTCTAAAACGTCATCAAGAATTGATACTGGTCGTGATAATGCAATTCAAAGAAATGTTATTTCCGCAGGTTTTGTTACTTTTGTGTATCTTCAAACTGTTTGTTTTGATAAATTGAACACGTATTTAATGTTTCTCAGCAAAACATCTCAATTGGTTAAATATAGCTAATATCATAATAGGCAACACAAGTATGTTGTTAAATTTGCTTTCTCAATTTAACAAACTTCCCCGGGCTTTACCAGAAATTCGCTAATTGCCATCATTGCTTCTGTACATCTTAGGTAAAAGTTATTCTGAATCGTTTTTTGGGTTACTCAACTAACTGCTTTATCATTTTAATTTAAAATTTATTATTTGTGTCATCCAATCATTTTATTTGAAACTGCGGAACGATTTATGGTAGGTATTCATTATGATTCACTAAGGTTCAAGTGCGTAAAGCAAGTTATCATTAGAGATCACTGATTTAAAAGTTTTCAATATTGATGTCATTTTTAATGTTTTTTAGAAAATGTTTTTAATGTTTGATGTGTGACAAAGAATCTTTTTACCTTGACCTATACACATGATAGTTTAGTCTTTTTATTAAAGGAAGAGTTGAACATTTTATTGAAACGTGGTTTCTTATGAAAACCACTAAAACTTTTTTTATCGTAATATTCACGAAAGATCCACAACTTCATATAATGTTCAGAAAGATTTGAAAGGAGTTCATCCTCCCACTTCTTCCCTAAAACCGCTCCTGCTGTAAAGATAAAACGTGCTTTGATGCACTGGTGATATGATGGTATTCACAAGATCTTCAAATTTCAACTCTAAATAAAAAGGAACATTCGACGAGATCATCAAAATAATTCGGGTACATGCGTAGATGAAATTTTCATAAACTTATTGTTTGAGTTTTATTTCTTATTTATAGTTTTCCTGGTATTGTATTAAAAAATTTGAGAAACACCACTGTAAGTTAAGCAATAGTATCTAACATTGCCACATCCGATTTGTAAAACTAGAATAATTGTTTATAATGGTATGCAATTTAATCGCAATTTTAAGCTTTATCGCACACTTGAATTTTTTCTGGTCGTTATTAGTTAAATTAGTGCGGTGTATATTTTTAGAACATTTTCACTAATAAAAAATTTTCACTCTTTTTAGTTAACATATAAACCGTTTTATGTAACATATTGCGTGAATTTTATGATAATGTTTGTTTCGAGTATTAACTTCAAAATTCAAATGTAGAATTGGACCTCTAATTATCAAAATTGTAAACAGCTGCAGACAATGATATTAAGCCGTTTAGAATAGGCGTGGCATTGGTTTTTTGAAGTTATTCAATTTTTTGTCATTGTTTGAATATTATAATTTATATTTAAATTGGTGGTATTTAATATTGAAATTGATCGTAATTATTGAACAGCATTGTTTTTTCTTTGATATTTGAAATGTGTAGTATTATCATATTGATATTTAGGTAATACTCCATACGCTTTCAGAAATGATGTCTTACCTCGATATGGACACAGTCTCCTGGAAGAAGCCAGAGCTGAGAATGAAAAACTTCATGATACTATAGTAATTATGGAAGAGCGAATTCAAGACGCTGAAAAAGAAGCCGATATTTTAAGAGAACAACTCAGACAAAAGCAGTTTGAAAAAGAAGAAGAATCAATGGCACGCGCCGCTCTAATTAATCGCGAGGAGCAAGCTGGTATAACAGAAAATATTGAGATTATAAAATTACAAAGAGAAATCAGAGAGAAATCAACACGCTTTACGAATTTGTCTCAGCAATACGAGCAGCTTGCCGAACATCTACATTCCGTGAAGGCTACCAATAGCAGTTTGTTAGCTGAAATGGAAAGACTTAATAATGAACTACAAGCCGAACATGAGGCTAATGTCAAGCTTCATGAAAAACTAAGTGATCAATTTACAGAGGGGCGTGCAATCCAGGAGTTGGAACATCGTTTAAGTATAACTGAACAAGACAACAAACTCTTACGTCAGAACTACGACTCGTTGTTGAAAGCACAGCACAGTTCAGATGAAAATGTAGAGTGGAACAGGCGCGAGAGGGAATTAAAACTAGAAATAGCTAAGTTAAATGCTGCGTTGAAAGGCGACCTCAGTGACAAAAATGAGATCTTGGATAAGTATAGTGTTGAGTCAGAAGCTCATGATAAACTGCGTAAAGATTTTAGGGAACTACAAGTTAACTACTTTTCTTGTCAGGAGCAATTACAGCAGGCACAAGAGAAGTTGCGATTTTTCACTGAACAGACAGGTACAGACTTTACTGAGTTAGAAGAAGCACTTTTGCTACTAAGAAAACGAAAGCAAGGTAAAGATGATGCTCGTCCAGATTTCCTTATTGATGTTGATTCACAATCACAACATACTTCGAATCGTATTGTTGAATTAGAAACGCAATTAGCTGATACATTTGCTGAATTAGAAAAAACTAGGAATATGCTGATTCAGCAGCATAACATCAACAAAACATGGCATCAAGAAGTGGAAGTCGCTACTAAAAGATTAAGTGATTATAAGAATGAATATGAAGGACGTGCAGCTGAATACGTTAAGAGATTAGATATGCGTGAAGCACGCATTAAAAAGTTGGAAACACAACTAAAAGAAATTGCTTATGGAACAAAGCTTGTTACAATTGAAGGGACTGGAAATGAGGTAGAAATGGAAGATGATGATTACGATGAAACTCCAGTTCTTGCTTTGCATCGTGGCCAAAACGTGTTTGAAATACGAATTCAAAAAGTCTCTCTATCTAAGGAGGCGATTCAGATGCTTGGAGAAAGTAAACCTTTATTGTTTGTTACATATGGATTTTATTCTTTCCAAATTCAAACAACTCGGGTAATTCGAGGACCAGTGGCTGAGTTTAAGATGTCATCAAAATTTAAGGTAGATATGGATGACAATTTCTTACAATATCTACTTAGCGGTAAGTGCAAAATTGAACTTCATATGCAGTCAGGAGTCAGCTATAAAACATTGGCAAAATCATATATGACTTTCGGAAAGGTTTTCACAAGTACGTCAACTTTATTAAGACAAAATCTCAATCTTATTGGTAATACAAACGCTGGAGTTGAAGTATTCGGTACACTAGATTATTCAGTTAAATTTGTAGAGCCTGTTGAACAGTCACTCAGACTTTATCATGAACGGGCGAAAGCTCTAAGTTATGTAGCAGCGTCTGAAGATGCTGAAGATGATGTACCAGAGCAAAGTGCACCTGATGATGTAAGAGTCAATCAGGCTATAATTAAGATAGAAGTTGCAAAGATTAAGACATCTTTAAAAACACCCCCTTCTCTTTATATCATGTACCATTTTTTTGATTCTAAGGATGATCATGATACGAAAATAGTTAGTAAATCCTTTGCTCCAACTTTCAATGATTTGAAGCAGTTCCCTGTAGTCATGAATGATGCTTTAGATGACTATATTAAATGTGCTTCTCTTAGTTTTCATGTTTTTGATGATGATAGAAGTGATCATGAAGCTTCTTATATGGGATGTGCAAAAGTACCACTTGTAGAACTTGCTCACAATAAAGTCATTTCTGGTAATTTTAGCATACATGATAGCAAAGGTAATGAAGTAGGTTTCGTGCGGATAGTTATTAAATGGAGAAACGATTATCATCATTACAATGTTTTAGAAAATGGTGCCGTAAGACTTGCCGCCGAGCGAGAACAAGAAGCTACGGAAAACACTAAATTTGAGGAAAAAATAAGACAGGCTACGAAGCCTGTTTCAAAACCTGCAGAAATAGTCCCTATTGATGACTACAGTCCATCTAGGAATATTATAACAAGCAATTTTGACGATGATTCTTCAGAAAACACTCTTATAGACGAAATTGTCGAAACAAAGAAATCGAAGTCCCCACCTCAGCCATCTAAGAGAAATATAGTGACTAGGAAAGTTTCAGAATCAAACAGCTGTGAAAGTTTGTCACTTTCAGAAAATACGGATAAGTTTAAAACTGATTCATCTCTGGAACCTGTCAGTCCAGAGGTTAGCGAAATTCCTACAAAGGACAACTATACCATAGCAGATTCCACCGCTGATTTGAATGAGTATTTAACTGCATCTGCCTCGGATATGGATTCTGAGGATGTTGAGGTTAGCAAGACTTTACGAACGAGTGCATCATTTGAACCTGAGAAAAATAACATTCAAATTGGTGTTCAAGAATTTTCTTTTGACTCAAAGTGTTCGTTATGGCAAGATAGTTCAATAGAACATATTTTTATTGAATATAAGTTTTGTGAGTTTCCTCTTGAAGAAACCGAAACACCGATATCTCTTCCGAAGCCAATACCTCCAAATTCAGCGATTTTCAATTTTTTCAAATCATTTTCATTCAATGACGAAAATGATGAAGAAATCAATGCTAAGCGCCTTCTGGCTAAAGCACTGAATGAGGCGAATGACTATGCGAACATAAGGTTCACCATTGTTTCTGAGTCAATTACGAATGCTGATCAAGAATGTGAAGAAATTGGCGAGGCTACAGTCAGTTTATTGGATATTTTAAATAAAAGGCAGGACTTAGAAAATAAAGAAATTGCCGTCCGTTCTCGTGATGAAGACATCGGTACTTTGAAATTGACTGTAAGAGCATTAGCAACTTTGCAGTCAATCTCTAATGAGAAATTAGTCGTCAAAAAATCCCTAGGGGTTACTTTTTAATTTGAAGTTTATTTCAGTTTTATTATAAATTGTACAATATAATTATGTCGAACTATGAATTATTAATTTTAATGTAGAATATATGTTTTTTTAATATTTTTAGTTAGAAGTTAATTTTTCATTGTAGATTTATTTGCCTGTAAATCAACACGTTTCTTACTGTTTCCTATTGTAAATATACTTAAATTGTCTAAGAAAATACTATAATTTAGTAGAAATGATCTAATTTCTAATTAACTTAGCATTAACTCTATTTATATATCTTAAAAATGCTATAACAAAGGTATTGTATTCATTATATACCTTGTGTGACATACAAAGACATAACATTAATATAACTTAAAAACACTTCTTTTATAAATCCATTTGTTCCTTATTTTACTTTCCAACTCAGCATTGCTTCCTACATTTTCTTAACATTTTCATCTCAAAATTTTTTTTCAAAACTACTTGTGCTTCAAACTTCTTCCTAAATATGCCTAAATTTGATGGAGAAATACTTAGTTGTGCTTATAAATTTTTTCTATACTTTAAAATTTGAAAAATTGAACTTTCTCTTGTTAAAATTCGTGATTATTTCGCAGGCTTATTTTAACGGGCAATCTATGTTTTTATAAAGGAGTAATTTATTTCAGTATTTTATTAATTCTGTAGTCATTATTTACTCAAATATATCTGCGATTTTAGGAACGGGATTGTTGAATTACCAAAAATATAAATGTTTTTAGTTTTCTCATAAGTAAATTATGATTAATCGAATTGAAGGCCTTTGATATATCAAGAGAAGCAGTGTGCACTTTTTCGAATTTTCTACCCTAGTCATTCATCTATTGCTTCTATTAATGCTAATGATAAATTTATTGATTCATAAATATAGTCTTCTTTGGTGTTCAATTTTGATTGCAAGGATTTTATGAGAATACTCTCAATGATTTTTTTTACAATCTGGAGTATAAACAACAAAAGAACTATTAACTTTAGCAACGAAGAATACTTTAATGGAATTTAATAACACATTTTATCGTCAAAAAGATGGTTTAGCCATGGGAAATCCGTTAAGTTCTACTTTTGCAAATACATGTATATATTTAACTACAATTGAGAAAAATATACATCAGGCATCCATTTCATTTACTATCAACACTATATGGATGATATATTTGCATTCGTAAAAGATGAAGAAACATCAGAAAACATACAAAATTAAATTTAATTGACAAGAATATTCAGTTTACAAAGGAGACTGAAACTAAGAACAAATTTTATTTTTTAAATTACAAATAACTAGAAAAGATAACACATTTTAAACTGGAATCAATAATAAACTAACAGAACGAGGATTGTTATTGAACTCCACCTCAAATACGCCTTTAACACGTTGACTGCCATGCCAACAATATATGTTGACGCATATTTTTTTTACGCCAACAAAATTTGTTGACGGATGTTTTTCATTTAAATAGCCGTCAAAATATTTGTATAAGTTTTATGTATAATTTAATTGAATAAATTTGTTCCAGTATCCTAGTTTATGTATTTGCGTGGCTTCTAGCGGCCTGTAGTGTCTGTTTTTCCTGCAGAATGAAAATGCAATTTTACCGTTTTTTGTTTTAATGTATATACATAGGGACCACGCCTTTTACATATCAAAAAGGATAAAACGAGCAAATATAATTTAACAAAAATGCAATAATGTGTCGTTTTTTAGGAGCTTAATTAACCTTAATAAGAACATGCAAAATATATTTCGACTTACAAAGTTTAAACACAAAAGAAGACTATATTTATAAATTAAATTTGCCACTTTTTAAAATTTAAGAAATTATAATTATTATTGTAAAATCTAGTAAATTTAGAGGGAATAATTTGTAAAACTGACAATGACTTTGTAAGTCGAAATATATTTCGCATGTTCTTATTAAGGTTAAAAATGCAATAAATAAATTTAAAATTCAATTACGCTCTAAATTAGGCAAATAAAGCAGTTTATATTTTATTTTTTATTGAAATTTACAATATATAATTTTAGTAATATGTTTGGAAAAATAGAAAAAAATAAACATTTACAGAAAAGTATAAAAAGTACTTTGAATAGTTCATAAGAAAACTGTATGCAGGGTGAATTATTTATGACACCTGAAGTACAATTGCAATTTTTTTTGAATTTGGTGATTCTTAAATATTCTATATTGTAATGTTAATTTTGTAAAATTGTTTTTAATTGTAAATAATTATGTGAATAAAATTTTTTTTTGAAAAAACAAAAATTATAGTTAAATATTTGACAAAATTTTCAGTTGTAATTATGGTGATTAATTTTTTGTAAAGTTCAGCAAAGCTTTTGACACACATAGCTGGATTATTTGTACAATAGGAACATACTGTTGTTTCTTTCTGGTTTGATTTCTAGATACTGCTGTGTTTATTAAAGGCTTTGTTGACAAAATCAACAGTCTCCCTGAGTGCTGCAAACAAATAAGAACACTCAAATCACACGAAGAACTCCCTCAGAAATTGCAGTATTATGGAAAATACATCATTGGTCCTGAACAACAAGGAGAAACGCTAAACTATCATTTTTCGAAATGCTACGAACCACAACGTGGAACTTTTCAGGAATTCAGTCCGGCGTTTCACAATAGCCTATCACTCTCAATAGATGATGTTGCACTTGCCCTGAGATAATGCTCTCTTGGCTGCGGTCTAGATAGTCTCCCTGGAGAATTTCTGAGATTTGCATCACAGGGTCTGGCATTCCACGTCTTTAAACTTTTCTCTGCGCTCTTTCTCCATGAAGTTTTTCCAAGTGCTGGAAAATGGCATATGTTCGGCCAGTATTCCAATGCGGCTCTCACAGTACACTAATCAACTATCGCCCCATAAGAATCCTTTCAAATATTTCCTTGGTTTTTGAAAAATATTTTTTAATGAACTGTATCCAATTATCAAACAGCGATTGTCTAACAATCTATACGGATTTACACCGAAGAGAAGTACAATCTCTCAATTGTTTGCATTTCTAGATGACATAAATGATAATTTTGACAATCGGCGGAAAACATATTGTTTTACCTTGATTTTAGTAAAGCATTCGACAAAGTCCCCATCACATTCTACTCAGAAAACTATGCGAGTTTGGCATTGGCGGATCTTTGCTTAAACTAATTGCTTCTAATTTTTCTGATCGCTATCAGTGTGTGAGAGTTAATAATGACCTGCATACATTGAATGGTGTATTCACAATGAGATAATTCTCAATACAAGCAACACAATGTTCATTGTGTTTGGTGGGCCTTAGCCTAGTGATTCCTTAACAATTGATTTTGAATTACTCCATGCTTCTTCATTGTAAAGGATCTTGGTGTTTGGTTGAGTGAGATCTAAAATGGAAAGTACATATCACCAAAAGGCTTAAAACATGCTATGCTCTATTAATCGAACTTCGTAGAAATATTGCTTATTCTATTCCAGCTACTACAAGACTTAAATTATATCGCGTTTACCTTTTGTCCACTCTTATTTATGCATCTGAAGTGTGGCATCCATCCAAGGTTCAACTCCAAAAGTTTGAAACTTTCCAATATAGATGCTTGAAATGGATTCGCAATGGTAGTTCTTATAAAGATCGTCAAATTCAATCAAATATGATGCCAATATCCTGCCTTATTCAGTTTAAAGATCTGATAATGTTAAATAAGCTCATTGCAGGCAAGATTGACTTCCCGGTCTGGAATTACATTTCGATAAAATATTCAGACAAACCTCTACGGAATCTACAGCAAGCTTTCTTTGTCCTTAAACCAGTTCGCACGAAGACTTCCGACTCTAATTTCTTCATTCGAGCAGTAATGCTCGCAAATTCCCTTCACAAATATACTTCACTGGACATATTTAGCCAACCATCAATTTTATGAGTGAACCGAAAGCACTATTTTTAAAATTTCTCAGAAAATTTGAAATACAAAATCAACATTACAAATTAAAGTATGTAAAAATCATCAAATTTACAATTTTTTTAAGAAAGAACGAAATTTAATACATATGAAATTAACATTTCAATGATTTATTTTCTGGGTAATCGATACTGAAATAAACTTTTGCAATGGTTGCGATGCTGTGAATGATACTATTTGAAGTTTTTTGTGGTTCAGATGTCGCAGATTAGACATGAACTGTTTGAACCCTAACCTCTAACCACCATTTCTTGATAATCGTAGTGTAGCGTTTCGCCGATTTAAAATCTCAATTTCTATAGTTCCCAGAGTCAGTCCTCTCAAGATACTTGGATTCACTGTAGATGATTCTTTTGGCTTTAACTCACACATCAATAAGACATGTAAAAAGGCCGTATCTATTCTATACTTTCTTCGAAAACTAAAAGATCTCCGCTTTTCTGCTGTTGAGTTAAAGTTATTATGTTCCACTATGGTGCTATCCGTTATCACATATAGTTCGTCTATGTGGGGTGGAGAAAAAATAACCTTCTGAACATTTTAGATTTAGTTCAAAAAAGAGCTGTCAGAGTTGGCATCATTGAAGACTACACTCCAATTCGAACAATTATCAGTCATCAAGGGAAAAATTATATCATTCAATCGCTAGCAATCCACTACATCCGCTCTCCTGCATACTAAACATGAAGACATACTATTCAAATGAGAAACTAAGAAGGCGCCTTCCTGCTTGCAAAAAAGTGAAAACAGAAAAGAACTTTCCATTTTTCCAGACCGGTTTCTGTGAAACCATATTTATTGAAGTTTCAATTTTGATTCTTTTGTATTGGAGTAATCAATATAATACATTATACTTATTTTATTGTTATATTTTCTTAATTTTAATTCAGTTCTTTTGCTAATGAATTGTTTTAATGGGTGTTTTTGAGAGTCTTCGATGTGTTGATGTAAGGCTTTGTCTTTTGATTTAATGATATTAAAAATACTTAATTCTTTAGTAATCAATTTAAGTATTTAAACGCTTTATGTACATGTTGTTAAGCTTAGATAAAGATGTTTCTGATTCACCTGCATATACTTATATACCGTAAATTATTATGGAATTCATTAGGGAATCAAATACAATTTCAGTTTCATTTTGAGTTAAAAATCTTTTTACTTTTAATATTATATTGAAATTTCTCATTGATCTTTTACAAACTTGAGCTTGTTATTTATGATAAATCCAAGATATTTAATTGTTGTTACTGAAGAATAGCAATCAATTTTAGATATATTATCAGCAAATTTTCCCTTCAATGATATAATCATTTCCACCAGCGATTTTCTATGATTAACTTCAAATTTGCTTTCTTCATATCAAGATTATTATTAATTGAATGTGTTAAGTTGGAAGTCAAATCAATGTATCATCAGCCTATTTAATAATAGATACATTTGTAATATTTAAAAATTCGCAATTTAACAAATCAATACATACATTGAACAGAAATGGGCCGCAAACGGAAACTTGAGGAACACCTTTTTTCATTTTTTCCATATCTGAAAGCCTGTTACTATATTTAACATTGTGTTGTCTATTACCAATGAAACTATCAAGCCAATTAATAGTGTACGGATTGAAATGTCTTATATTGTTTAACTTTTTAAACCCAATGTAGTGTTTTACATTGTCAAAGGCTTTATTGATATCAAGGCTGATTAATTTTACTTAATTATAATTTTCATTTTTATATGACATAATTATATTTTGTAATTCGATAACTGCATTTGTTGCTGTTCCATTTGTTCTAAATCCATGCTGATTTACATTTAAGTGACTCTTGTAGATATCTTTGATGTGAATATAAAATACAAGTTTCTCAAAAGTTCTTGACAATATTCAAGCGCGTCGCCAGGAATTTTTTTCTGGGAAAACCTACTCTCAATTTATCTAATATTAATAGTATTTATAGAGTACCTTAAGATATTGTTATATGTATTTATTTTAATAATGGAGCCCTAGTGGATTCGGTATTTTTTCAAATATCAATAGAAATATGTAATTTATTTTGGATAATTCATTAAATTATAACACTATTATATATATAATAATTGTTAATAGTAATTTTATACATTGACAATTGAATCAAATACAAGTTTCATGCAGATTCTAAAAATTTATGAGACAGCTTTTAACAGTGAGGCGATCTTTCATGGCATAAAAGTCTAATAAAAATGATCGATGCGTATGTAGTTGAGTCAGACCATTAAACATTTCATCGTTTGTTGTTGATCTCAAGTATCCTTTCAAATATTTCAGGTTTTAGAATATTCGCTAAAAGTTGCAGTAGTTGTCGAAATGCAACATAAGATTTTCAATATTTGCAAATGGCAGGATAGAAGATATCATTGCAATCGTCTAGCACAGTGGCGGTTGGAAGGTAGAGGCAGATTCCATTGCTTATAGTTGGATCATTTATGTATCCAGTGGTTATCTTAACTTAGTGGATCTCATGATGAACTATCAGTAGATATAGTTTAATCATTGCAATTATCTGCATGTAGACACAGAATAATTATGTCAAAGCTAGTAAAAAGAAATATTTTAAAATCTTTCTTAAAAAATTATTTCAATTGACCATATCAAAAACAATGTTTTCTGGATTTTTGAAGCCGTTTTAAATTTTGTTGGACACTAGTTGGCAGTAGTGTCAGAACAAGAAAATTTGGATGTCAATCTTCATTCTGAAGAAATGACAAATAATTAGTATGATATGCCTCTGATTTTTTAAACAAAGGGTCGTTTGAATTAGTGACGATTTGCTTTGACTTATAAGTCCTATATTGAGAATACTTGACAGCAATCACAGTATTACGTACATTCTACTATTGAGAAATTAGATAAATGAAAAAGCAGTGTCTTACAAGAAATTTTGGTAATTAAATTTCTTCCATATGAAAATCTACATATAGCTATTGAAAAAATATCTTTGAAACTTTAAATTTCGAAAGTTGCCATAATGTATCATATATTTATTAGTCATAAATGAATTTTTTGTTCATCTCATTGATTATCATAATTTCTCTTGGAGGTAATGATACCGACAGTGGTGTAGGCAGAGAGAGAACCGCGTGATCCACAGATTTCCCTTATCATTTCTACGTTCACATAAACTTTATTGAATGCAACAGAGACTTCATTGAAATGAAATTGACTTAATTAAATGCAACAGAGACTCTATTGACTGCAACAGATACTATATTGAAGAAAATTTGATCCAACAACTTCCACCAATTCATTCAAAACATGAATGACACCTTCACAACAGACTTGTCAACGAGCAGAACTTCTAACGAGCCGAGTCGAGCCGAGCTTGATCACAGTATTTGATATACAACGAGCCCAAACGAGCCTACTTTAGGCAAAGCAAGTTTATAGTTCTGCTTTTTAATTTGATTATGGAGATTTTTCTTATTTTTTCATTCAGTATGCCTTTCTTATAATCTTATTTAAGAAATGTTTATTAAATAATATATTTGCTTAAATATAAATTCGAATATATCATTAGCATTCTCCAATGTATAAATATAATTCCACGGAACATTTTGGAGAAATTTTCTGAAGATTTCATCGCTGAAATTGACAAAACTGCGTGCATAAATTCTTTTCCGTGTTGTATAAGATCTGAATTCATTGGTTATAACAGACATATATTATGATCAGAGAATGAATTAAAGATAAACGTTGTAAAATTACTTGCTTCTAAATTATTTTAAAATAATCAATGAGCGACTTTTCTCTTGTTAGTTACTTTTGTTTATAGTTTCCAGTTCATATTCATTGCACATGGAAATGATGAAATCAGACTTAAATTTTGTCTGATAGTTAATGTTGTAATCACCCAATAGTATAATGTCTTATCCTGAGCTATAGCATTTTGCACTTGAGCTTTAATAAAGCTGATAAATTCTTTCAAGAATCGTTTATTTGGGCAGCAGCTGATAGTTATCATTGCTGATAGTTTGGAGTTTTTCTTACTTCAATGCATAGGGTGCTTTCGCGATCGCAAGCCGGCACAACTGAATAGTTGGCTTTCAGTTGTCAACGTATTCGCGATAACATTCCGTTGTTTACCAACCTATTCGCGCATCGCACCGGTATTGCACTCAGCGTCAACTGGAGCATTCGCGCAATCCACCGGTTTGCAAAATCAGTGTGCACGAAACGCCAACTGATTCGCTTTATAGTTGGGTTTGGCTGAAATCAATTACATTTTATAAAAAGTCAAAAATTAAAGAATTATTTGATATATGTAAATTTATAACAGAAAATTTCAATTTTAACGAGGGATTGGTATAGTAATACATTTTTAGAAATATAAATATATCAATCTGTTATTTATCTAACATATCATGATATTTTGATATTTCTGATATTTTAATCGTACAGTAATATAGATGTTCGTAAGATTTGTATTTTATGAAACCTATTTATCAATATTTTTTCAAAGTAACTATAGATTTGAGTTTGGCTGCTGTATTTATTGGTTAATAACATTGTTTTGTAATCCTCTAACCAGACTTGTCAACGAGCCGAGTCGAGGCGAGCTTCGAGCACAGTCTTTGATATACAACGAGCCCAAAACGAATC
The DNA here is from genome assembly GCA_900660155.1 of Hofstenia miamia. NCBI lineage: Eukaryota > Metazoa > Xenacoelomorpha > Acoela > Hofsteniidae > Hofstenia > Hofstenia miamia. The sequence continues at coordinate 585,112 of CABFPE010000023.1, forward strand.
TATTTTAGGCAAAGCAAATTTATAGTTCTGTTTTTAAATTTGATTATGCAGATTCTTCTTATTTTTTGCAGTCAGCATGCCTTTCCTATAATCTTATTTAAGAAATGTTTATTAAATAATAGGAAGAGCTATTGTAAAAAATTCTTTGAGCACAATATTTTTAAAAAAATACCGAGCTAAAACGAGCCTCATTCAAGGATTTTATCTGGCGAGCCGAGCCAAGCCGAACTTACACAAAATTTAAACAAGCCGAGCCGAGCTTGGAAATGTCGGCTCGTTGACAAGTCTGCTTCACAACCCCCCTCCCTAATGCCTACACTAACTTGAAATGGGGAAAAGTATGCCCGCTGCCCTATTCCTTGAAACTTGACATAAACAGCTGGCAATCAATCTTCGAAGAACTTCTCTCACAGCAATTGGGCGAATTCCGCCGTTATTTTTCTTTAATACAAAAAAATTACTTCCACAAAGATATGGTGCAATTTTATCAGGAGCATTACCAGAGTTGACTACTTTGAGCATTGATGCGATGGCTATTTGAAGAAAAACGATCAATTTACGTTGAATTAAAGATAGTGCTTTCGATAAAATAAATAGAAAAAATATCACTATTATCTACTAACTGTTTGTTATTTCTTCTTTGTTGCAGAGGTAACTATAACGATAATTATTTTTACTGTTGTCATCTTAGTTAAATTCTTTAGCATTAATTTAGAATTGATAAGGGAAGATAATGTATTTAGCTACTTGTAATTACCAAAGCAATTCTTTGACTGGTAAGATATTTCCTCGTTCAAATGGTTAATAATTTTCGTTTTAAACAATTGAAGCTTCTTTTCTGATCTAATATGTTTATCCAAGTTATTCCATAGTTTTACTTAGTATTAAAGTGAGTTTTTCATAATTTTTCATCATAATTTTTTTACATTAATATGTATCATGGCTAATATTGTATTTTAGGAGATGCTATCTTTCAATTTTTAATATATTTCTAAGATCTTCAGTTGCATGCTTTCATCTGGATGTAATAACATATAATCTTTTGTGATACGCCTCTTAATCGCATTATTATTACCATTAATACTTCTATTCGTCAATTTGAAGATATTCCTTAACTTTCTTTAGAATTGTCAGATAAGTTTGTTAATGAGATACAAGAATGTGTATATTTTGATACAACTAGACATTTACACAACGTTGTGATCCAATTGCTTGGCAATAAATCGGATATTTTTTATTAATTTGATATTAGTAGCCATTTTTAAATAATAAGTTTACATGAACTTTGAATTTTAGTTAATTGTGTATTAAAACTCCCAAATACTTTATTCTTAGTGCTCAATTATTTCTTTGTTATCAATATATAGTTTTTACTTTGTTCATTCTTTCCTAAATTTATTCATCTACATAAAAGACTGTTTTTTTCCACATTTAGAGATATCATATTTTTAATATAATAATCATAAATGCGATACAAATTGTATTGAAGTTCATTAATGTTTGTAGTATAGATTAATTTATCACATGCATATAACATGCATTTTATTTCTTGTGGTTCGAGATATCATTTATATAGATACTAAATAACAGTGGTCCCAGAACAGAACCTCGTGGGAACAACTCGTTCAATTTTGAAAAGATTGGAGGATTAATTTTTAAATTGTACAAATTGAAATCTATTAATTAAGTAATCAGAAATTAGTGAAGATTGACTAAAATGAAAATTGTATCCGTTAATTATTTAATCAATATATGTATTCCATGATCTATTAAATTGAATGTTTTTGCAAGATCTAAAGAGATAATGTAAACACTTTCATTTCTATCAATGCGATGTCTCCAATCTTTTATTTTAATTAAAAGAATATTCATATTTGAAAAATCTTTTCTAAATCCAAATTAGTATGGATTAAATAAATTGTATTTTTTAAAGTAACAATTCATTTGATCGCATTAATTCCGTTTTTATAGATTTGAATAACTGCAACTTTTATTTCATCAGGATATTTGTTTCATTTAATGAATTCGCTACATAAATCGCATAAACATTTTTTTATAACTAGGGCAATTTTTAGGTCAATAAAGTCAATAAGGTCAATAGGTCAATTTTTTGTTATAAGTGAATAAATTCAATAATTTTATTTTTGTCTATTTTACCAATATTTTTTCAATAACTAATGTAAATTTTTATATAGAATTTTAAATAAACATCAAAAACACCATAATATGACTAATTTATTTAGCAATTATGATTATATGCTTTCCACCCATTGCAAAATTAGTTAAAAAATTCGAAGGCAGCACGCTTACGCTGAAACAAGTTAGGAATGATTTGCCTACAATGATAACAGACTTATCGGTTCTTGATCAGGCTGACATTTTACTGTATTCGGAGCATAGTTTAAACGAATCCAAAATTTGAATGAAATAATTCAAGCTCCTGGATCTCTTTCGCCTGCTGAATATAGTCTCCTTCAAAAAGCTCAACCATCCAGTGCAGATGTTGGCGGTCTTTTACAAAACTTAATAATTTGCTCGCAGACGACAGAAAGTTTTTGGACTGCAACGTAGAAGCATGCGTATTATCTTACTGCAATAATAATGTTTAAATGATTTGTTCTAATCAATCTTTTTGTTTTTCTCAATAATTTTTATCAGTTTGTTAAGTCAATTTTTTAGGTCAATTCTTGCTTTTTTTGAGGTAAATTCGTTAGGTCTAAAAATGATTTTTTATGTCAATAAAAAAATCGCCCTAGTTATAACATTTATTGTCCCAATTTTATGAAATATTTATTAAATAAATTTGATATTTTCAGTTCATTGTACACATGATTTTCCTTTATAAAAAGTATTCAGATTGTATATTCGAATGTAGTTTCAAAAACGTTTTAATATTTACATATTTGAGAGCATTTCTTCGAAAGAAGTTTCAAAAATCACCTCGAACCGTCTATGGAATGAATTGCCGAAATTACCATGTCTCTAAGAGCCTCTAAAACTAAAAGTAACGCAATTATGTTAATCACATAGGCCACCATTGTTCGAATATGAATAGATAAGTGGAGAGGTTTTAAATTTATTAACGCTGACTATAGTACGAAAAGAAATTTAAATACATTAACTTAAATGTAATTAATATCTTCTTAGTAAATTATATATATATATATATATATATATTAAAGTGTGTGTATGCTTAGACACACTCTTGTACTGTGACCAATATTTATGTTGCTAAATTTAGTACATAACATAGTTTTTTCTTCTTCATATTCTTCTCCTATTATAATTTTTTTAGCAAACCGAAAATTATGGAAGTTTTTTTACCATGGATCTTCTGAGTGGGTCTAGAATGAGCAAGGTCAGATTTGGACCTGCCTGTGTTTGACTTCCGCATTCATTTAACAGTGATATATTTGTGGTTTGCCTTTGTGAAGGTATTAACGAAGAATCTACCTTTTAAATGAAGACGCTGACAAACATGCTTAATGTCAGTCCAGCAAATATGAGGAGGGCTTTTCATGAATATTTCACCTAGAAAAGAGCAAAAGCAAGGTAGAAAGACGACATGTTTTGTCACTTTTTGAAGCACTAGGTAGACATAAAAGTGTAACCTAATAATATATATCATGCAACTAAATGTTTAGAATATAGAATGATGTAGACTCTTACTTTTGATTGTAAATAATGTAACTTGAGAAATTTTACATGTATGTCATATATTTGTAATAATATTTGTGTATTATGACTTCAAATCAATGCAATTTTACATATTGTTGGGGATCTAAAACGTAGCACCGTAACATTGAATGCGTTTATAATTGCAGGCCGGGAAAGGTGCAGTAGGACTTTTGCCTAACTTTGCACAAATCACGACCTGCTTATTCGTTAGAATGTTGAATGAAGATCCAGCGTCAAGAACAAAAGGCCGGGATAAGTGCAGTAGCTGCATGCAAGATACACACACAGATCCCGCCCGTCTGTAAATTGACTGGTAGAGTGGATGTCGAACAGTTGATTGTTGGCCAGGCCGGGACTAGTGCAATATTTTGGTAAATAGTGCACAACGACCCACCCTGGACCCTTACAATCTATAATTGAGTAATCATCGAGCACTGGATCCGTGACAAATAGGCCGGAATAAGTGCAGTAACTACACAGTTTCAATCACTAATCTCGGCCGATTTCATCCTCGGTAAATATATGTTAATCTAAAATAGATAAATTACAGTTTTATATGATTTCAAATATTTGAATTTCATTTTACTTTAAGTTCAGTATGTAGTTTTGCAATTAATGCATTGATTTTACAACATTCAAGGAATGACACTAATTATGAAATTTCCATTATGGAAGTTTAAGATAAACAAGATAAAGCTGGAAAATATCGCACTACAGAAAATTTTCTAAAATAAGTAAACTTACTGATTGTAAATAACGCATTTTCTAAATCATTCTAACGCATTGTAAGAATAATTTTGTGCAGATTTTAAATGTAATTTGAATAATTAATCAACAGTAACTTTTCGTGTTTCCTTTTAACATTAGTTGATATAAATTTTCTTTACACAGATGCAACTAGGTCACCCTCCATTTTTTTAAAAATTGCGTTTGCACATTTGACCAATTCAGTGCAAAACGCGTATAATATCATGCATAATTTTGCACAAAATTAATTTAAATACTAGTTTAGAATGAATATTTTGTGCGTCTTGCATCCACAATACTGTTGTGGGTATTCGAGATTACAAATTTTATGTACAGTTAAGAGAAATACAGTTGGGTGCCACAGTCGCCAAGTCAAACTTTCTATAGCCGGATAATCGAAGACATTTTCTAAAGAAACACATATGTGCAGGAAAAATTTTTCAAATATATTTCTTTTTTTTAAGACAGCGTATTGAAATGTGAACTGAATGAAGATTGCTTATGAAAACAAAGCCAGTGCAAAGCCACTCCAAACTAAATTTTTTTATGCCGGGTCTACAACTAGGTATTGGTTTATAATCATGATTCGTTTACATTTTTGTTACATTGAGAGTTGACAACCAAAAATTATTAATTTGAGAATAAATTTAGAATCTTTAAACGTCATAACACTTCTCCTAAGATGATCAGCTTCTAACAAAAACTTAAAATACCGGCTTAGCAAAAACAGGTGTACATTCTATTTTAACAAGTTACTATGTACAACAAATAAGCCCATGAAAACTTATACTAAATTTCAATAAAAAAGTGCAATCTCGTGTATTAAAAGCTATGCATTTGTACCAATTAAATTAAGAATGCCTGTTAAATTTGATAATGCAGTATTAATTTAAGAGGAAAATAGCTAATAGCCATTGATTTAGTCACAAATAAGTAATCAAACTAAATTTACAATTTTGTATTGAAATATTGGTTGGTAAAATGTATAGATTTTAAAACGGAACCTGTGCATTTAGAAATATTTTATAATCTAATTAATATCTATCAATATTTGAGATAGGTTTGAACAAAGAAGAGCTTAAGCAGACAAAATTTTGAAATTAAGGCAATAATCACCAATGGCCAGTGGTTTGGCAAAATGTATATAGTATATATATATATATATAGTATACATATATATATATATTTATATATATATATGTTTATTAAAATTTATACAAATTATTTTGTTTATTTGTAGCAGTATTTCCTATCCCAGTGATTTAGAAAATAAGATGAGAATAGAAAAAAATTACAAAAAATTTAGAAAAAAATTATAAATTGTACTTTTACATCGACAAAATACAATCGGAGACACAAACATGCTAAGCACATTTACTGGTTTTTACACTGAGCTCACCACATACATAGACACACACACATAAATTTATTATTATTATATATTTTATATTTAGTTTGTAGATTAATTGTAACTTCTTAACAAATATATTGCTTTGACTCTTATTATAATTATATTATTATATTATAATTGATCAAAAATTGAAGCTTGCACATCAACGTGTTAAATTTTTGCATAAATTGTTAATTTTAATTATCAACTTAAGAATAATTAGGAAACTATGCCATTCATAATTTATATACATATGAAGTTGATGCGGTATTAATGTTGTGAGCGATAAGTCACTATTGACTTTTTGAATGTTTAGACGCACAATGGGAATTATGACGAACTTTAACTTTACAAACATTAATACAATGTTTAGAAATTTCAACACTTCCAGTACGTAATTTCATGTTAGCTTGCATATAAGCGTAAGCGCACTACTGATAATTAACTTCAGATAAATTTTTTATAGTTATATACTATAAATCGGTAAATGGTAAATTTGGAACTAGTTTGGACCAAGCCCAGTCGATCGAGTATGTTTGGGTAAGTACTGTTCATATGCGGGTCATAATACCGAATATTGCTGATTTCACAATAACCATGGCAACGTCTCGATTCTAAAAGGATTAAAAAATACTACTGGTTAGTTCTAGGTTCTAGATAAAAATTAATGAATAAACAAAAGAATTATAGTATAATATCAATACTTTCTAACCGATGCAATACATAAAAAATTTATGGTAAATATTTTTCATTCTAATTTTCTTTAGTAAAAATTGATCTTCAATCGTAATCAGTTGATTAATGAAGCTCAGTGCATTATATGCATATAAGGGTTGTCCATATCAAAGTTACAAATGATTACAATTTTTAGAAACCGAGCAGAACAGAACCCTTTCAAAATGAAACCAAACTGAACCCAACCGTTTAAGGCTAATAACTGGAACCATTTTAAAAAATCAGAAAAAATGGAAATCGAAGATTTTGAATTAATATTCATTTACAAAATTAAAACGTTTCAAACAAAACTTCATATTCACTTACAAATTTGGGAAAAACTTTATAAGAACTTTTACTCAATTTTAAGTAAATTTTGGAGAAAACTGCGACCTTTTCTCATTTAATGTAAAGCCCGTTGATGAAAATCTCGTTCTCTTTGGTTTGATCTAACAGGAGCACTACTATAAATTTTTTAGCGAACTTTGATAAATCCGGGAAAAGTGTCGAATGTTCTTTTAAAATATTAAGAGGAGCCCTTTTTAGTAACGAATTGATATTTATGTATCCATCAATAACTGTGTACTCATGTTGATCATTTCGAGCAAATTTAATTTAAAAAGTGTCGTTTTGACTTGGCTATACATGGGAAAACACAAAATTACGGGAATTTTGTAAATTTAGACACACTATATTTATTTAATTACAATTACATAATTTGAAAATTGTTGAACCGTTTTAAGCGATTTTCAAATTAGATATTATAAGCCGAAACAAATCTAACGGAGCCGAACAGAATCTAACCGAACCAAACCGAAGCGTTTTTATATTAAATCGCTTGCAAATCTGATCTATATTTTAGTTGTTTGAAATTTTGCGTTTGAACAATCTTCATTGATGACGTAATGATGGCATTAGTTAAATTCCCAATGTTCCTTTACGTAGACTGTTTAATTTTGAATGTCATTTTTTTAACCATGTAATTGTGCTTATCACAGGTTGATGGAGTCTTGATAAATTCGAGTCATTAATGATGGCAAGTGGACAGCAATAATTAAGTGTTTAAACATAAAGCATATATACATTCAAAATTAAATCTATTTACAAAATTATATATATATATATATATATATATATATATGCATATATTTACTTAGCTAGGTCTTGAACTACTTGCACACTTATCAAATTTATGTTGCCAAGGTGTTTATTGTTTTTATATGCATTTGCATGTATTTATTGAGCTACGTTAGTTCAATGGAGATCCTGTATTTGTTTTTAAGTCTTATCTCAATCCACCGCAGTAGAGATGGCAGATGTTCCAATTGGATATAGATGATTTGTTTTTTAAAAAAACTGTGTGAGCTCGTCCAGTCACGTCGTGCGCAAAATTAGATTTTGAAAATTTTTTAGTGGAAATAGGGGTTAAAGTAAAGTATTTTGTAGCTAATTGATATTCATAGTAAACATTTTGTATAAGTGGCAGAATTTTAATAAAATGAATTCACAGTATTCTCACTCTTTTATGTATAATATATTATTAATAAATGAAATTTGAATATTGTTATTATAATCAATAGTGGACACATGAAGGGTTCAAATTATTGCATTAGAACAGCCACTATTAAGTTACTTAATCCAAAATTATTTTTTAAATTATAATTTCAATTTCTTGCGAACATCAAATGGGAATTTATTGATAATATATAATTTACCATACTTGCTAATCAGATGCCAATTTCCTTATATTATACTAATGCCTCTTAGAAGTGTTACAGTTGGTTTGTGATGTTATTTATCAAAGAAATGTTTGTTTTCACTATTTTTATTAACCTTCTAGGCTATTATTGATTGACAAAAAATAAAATTTAAGATCAAGTATTTAAATTAAACTCGCAGTCAAACGTCTTAAATAACAATAATGACTTTGATATTTTTATAAATTCTCTGGATATCAAATTGATAATAATTTTTTCAAAAATGGTATTACATGAAATTTGATGTTAATTGATGCTAAAATATAATTTGAAAAATAGTCCTGATGCGTAGGTACTCATTTTTCAAAGGTCAGTTGAGTAGAGAGAATGACGCAAAATGAACCACTGTTCATAGTAAGAAATATATAGTGATAGGACCCCTAGTAACTAATAACGTCGCCGTTATTCATCCAATCAAATTATTTGACATTGCACACTCATTGTTTGTTTCCCAGCGGTCTGAATTTTGCCTCTCACTACAAAACTTTGAATTTCTTTACAGTAAAAGTTTTATTAGCTATATTATTATGCTAGCTAATGACATCTTTAATGTTAGTCTAAGATAGTGGCGTCGAGTATTCAATTAGGAATATATTTCATATATAATATAATGTAGCCATTGGGTTCGTGTTTAGGTGAAAATTTCAAAAACGAGAACGAAATTGCAGGGTAGGCCTATTTTTGTATTACATGTATTAATTCTAATTGGTGAAATAAATTTTCAATAAATTTTTTTCCAATATCCACTAAGGTATTGACAAATGAGGTGATGAATCCACTAGGCTTACTAACCAAAACTGGCTATTTGGTCGGATTTGAAAAATGCATGGCTTTGCCAACACTGGCACAAATATTTCATGTATAAGCACAATTCTTGCTTTATAGGCGTTTTTATTGGGAAAAGGTATAATCTAATAGTGTTTCATATTAAGCATGAAAACCATGTCTTTCTTCAACGTCGGTTACGTATGCAAGTAAACGAGTTTGGGTGGGGTGTCTCTATAAAAAATTGTACGCTAAGAAATATAATTTCACTTTTAGAATTTACAGAATGTCAGTCAATTTGTAAGCAATATTTATCGGGTCGGCTAAAATAACATCAAGCGCCACCAATCGTCATTACTATGGTTAAGCACAAAAGAAAATATTGTATATATATATATATATATGTACAATGCAAAAACTAAAAGTGATATTGCAAATGAGAAGAAAGAGCAAAGAGATCTAAGCATGTCTTTTAGTTTGTTTGTTTTTACTGTCTTGTGTAATCGTTTATATTGTAAACTTATCATCATCATGTTTATTTATGGTCTTTGAAACGGCAAAGTCTACATTAATGATATACTATGAAAAATCGGCGTAGTTCAATAATTTTATTGTCATATAATTGAAAGAAAATGCATGTTGATTTGTAGGGCAAGTATGTCACACACAATTTTGTTTAGAAAAATGTCAAGATTCTAGTTTATAAATTTGGCGATAGCCGTAGTCGTATAAATATAAACATGAGTACTTACGTATTGCAAACGTAACTACTGAAACATATAATGAATTGATTCGTGTACCATATGATGATGTGTCTTTATCAAACTAAAATATTTTATCACTTCTCAAACAAATAAAGTTGGTATCTTAAATAAATACACGCGTTGGCAAATAGCGTACTACCGCACTAACGAATTCTGCGCTCTTGTGATAGGTGTATTTGAATAACACACTACGTCTTATGCGGAGTTTGTTGAATAATCAGAAATCTTTAATTTTGATATTGTCACATCCGAAATCAACACTGAAAACGCGGGGCCATAGGATGCAGAACTACGCTCTTCCTGTTAACCTAGTGTTAGGTTTACTCAACTAAACAAACATTCGAATTGCGTTCTACTACTTAGGTGCAAGGAAATTGCTTAGTCATTGGTTATTAACTACTATTGCACGTTGTATGTAAAAGTCAATGAATGTCTGACTGTGACTTGATCTCCTTCAATTATTCTAGTACAATAGCTGCTGATATCTAGTTTGCTAAAATTTGAATGAAATGAGAAATTCAAAATCTGAAAACTCTCAGTTTGAGTCAATTTATTTTTTTCCATCATCAGAAAATTTGTTGGACATAGCTATGGCTTTCTTTATCAACTTCAAAGCAAGTTCTTATATTAATTGATATTGAACTAAAATAAATATTGGCTTTTTACTAAATTTATACGGTGTGTGACATATAATTATAAGGAGTGTTGGGTGTTGTAAAACAGAAATCTTTTTCTACTCCGCCTATGATTTGGAGAAGGACCAAAAATGTTAGGTAAAAGTGGAAATTGTGACATCAGATAAGCAAATCCCCTGTAGATAACCCTTCAAAATCGCCTACGTTGATATTGATTCTTAGAGTTTTACGTTTATAGATGTTTAATTAGTAATACCTTAATGAAAAGTAATATTTTTCTGGAAAAATGTATAACTTACCACTCACAATTTTTGTATGTTTTGAATGGACATTATTTTGCATAGATTATTAGCATTATGTACAATGAAAATACTACAGAGTGTCCAAACGAATATTAAGGAATTTTAATTCAGAGGGGTAGACCTGCGTATTTCCCAAATATTTTAAATAGCAACCAGCCTAATGTAATGATCACACAATATCAGAACAATGTAGGAATCCGATGACAACATGACCTACATCAGGATTTCAGGCTAATTGAGAATGTAGTTCACAGCAATGGCTAGTTAGGCTAAAATGTATATGTACTTTAATGGGAACAGGTCAGTGTAAAAAATGTAGACTCGGATATCCTTTCTACTGTCTTGCACTGGGGCCTAAATAAACCGATAATCTGAGAATGTAATGTGTACAGCTTTGATATTTCTTGGCTTGTAATAAATATATTATTACCAGCAACATAGAAAAATTTACCGATATTGTAAAAGTTCAAAAAATTAGAGTAGCTCCCATCTAGGTTAAGAATTTAAATTGCCTACTTACAGAGGCTATTTAGAGTGCATGTTGCAATTCCTCTCCTTTTCAGGCTTCCAACATTGATGTTTTTCTGTTTAAAAGAGTAAAGTATTTAAAGAAAAAATGAAAAAAATTAAGAGCAAAAGTGGAAAAATGCCATAAGTAATCACTGTTTCGATATGCTTCCAGTTTTGGAGGGTTCTGTCACGTGACTGAACTCTTAACTTGATCAAAATTAAAATCTACCCCTACAGGATACCTCGTAAAACCTTACTAACTAATTGATTGCAACCACTTTTATAACATCGATATCATGCAACCTACGAAAAATTGATAAAGCAAGGAACTAGAATGCATGAGAAGATAATAAGCAACTTTTGGGCAGAGTTCCTACAGTAAGGCCTAGTTATGAAAACCGTATTCATAAAGTTGCTTATATAAGCTTGTTCTTGGCATTAATTAAAAACCACATAAAAATGTTATCTTTAACGCTGTGCTTAAATAGGGATTTTGGAAGGATATTATCCTAATTGAATTCAATTAACAGTTTAACGTTTAAATTATTCAATTGGTTTATTTAGCTAAATATGCTTAAACGCGTTTGTGTTCTTAATCGATAAGAACTTTATTATCTTATTTGAAAGTAAACTAAGTAATACTGTAGGCACTTTCAGCTCAAATAGCATTTGATTTCACCAATGACTTTAAAATTAAATTTATTTCCTATTCTTTAAAATGATATAAAACAGGGTTGCATCCTAAATAATTTACAAGATGTACTCTAATTTGTCTAAGAAGATTTTGCATAAATTGCATGTTTATACTATATTTTTGAATAAAGTTTATATAACAACAATTATGATCTTTAAACCCCAAATCGGATCCCTATTCAAATTTAACAATCCACAATTCAGATTAATAAGGAATTTAAGCTTGTATGTGCAAAAATATCAAATTTAATTGTGATTTAAGGAAACAATTGAAGCCAACAAATATAGATATTTAGGCATTATTGTTTTATTTCCTCACATAGATTATTTTTTTTAAATATCGACATTAAATCATTTCCATAATTGTCTTATTGGCTTCAACAAAAAATTGGATGCTCAAAATCAAATATTTCTCTTAGAAACAATTTATTACAAATATCATATTTAAGAATTTAGATACTAATACAAATCCGATTTTCTCAAATTCTAACCCAAGTTGTTCTTTCCCGTTATATTTTCATTTCCTTTCTCCGGTGAGAAGATATCTATAGTAGGACCCACAATACTCTGTACTGAGATTTTCAAGTAGTGCAATTATCATATTTTAATTTTACCACCTTCCAAATTATGTCAATTTTGCAGATGCAAAACTGTTGCAAAATACTCCAATACATTAGAACTTTTGAACATTTCAAAGCGAGTTTTTCACGACAATTATTCTGATCTGACACAACGACCACGCATTTCCGCTTAGTAAAATGCTGGTCCCTGCGGCAGCGCAGCCAGCTGAGCGACATCTATAGAACTGGATTTGACTGTATAATATTCCAAATAGAAACCCTATAAGGCCTTTGGCCCTGTAAAAACCGTATATGATGCAAGCAGCGTTGTGAACTACCTAACTTCAAAAAGATTTCTCATTCACTTACAGGCATTCTGATTAATGAGACATAACCTAATCAATATAAAACGTTTTGATATAGTTTTAGTTATTAATCGGCTCAACCGTCTAAATTTTCCGGCGGCTGGCTGACCTAAATAAGCTCTAATATATATATTAGGATTTTTTCAGGTCCTGTTAAAAGCGAGTTTGAACCTTAATTGGTAACTTCCAGTAGAGTGACTATTATATTTAGACTTATTTTTCTTGTTAGGCTAAGCTATATATAACTGTTATACGTATACACTATATAAATGGAAGCCAGAAATACAACATGTTAAAATGATGACTTACATTTTGAGATAAATAGTGAAATTCGATTAGTTTTTCGACATTATAGGCAAAAATATAAGAAAAATAAATGTCATTCAAGCTAATATCGAGTTGGTTTCGAGTACTCGAAATGTCCAGTTGAATGTTAGTCGTGTTTGATTACTCACAGGGCCCTAATATATATATATATATATATATATATATATATATATATATATATATATATATATATATATATTTATTTATTTATTTATATTTGATACATATTTCTGCAATTTTGTTTCAAAAATACGTAAAGCATTGCAATGGAAATTATGAATTAACTGCCAGAAATTATATAAGCTACAGTAAACTTAGTGTTTATGAAAGTTTAAATGACAGTGGCACCACCTGTTAGAAATTAGGTCTACGTTAAGCCTAGAGTTTTATTATTGTTGATGTAAAAAGAGTTTTTACTTTGAACCTAGTTTAAACCTGGTTTTTCTTCGAATTGAGCCCTATCTAACCTTACCCGATATTAGTTGTGAGATGAATATTTATATCAAAGCCTTCATATTATCACATACAATGAAAAATTATTGCTCGTAGATTGAATATTTTTATTATTGCCAATATAGTAAACCAATGGTAAATATACACATAAATATTGGCTATAAAAATGGTTAAGGAAAATGAAATTTGCAAAATTATATTTTCCTGATTAATTGCAAAATTTTTTTAATTTTAATCCCGCGACACGATGAAGTCTTACGTAATGATCAGTACCGACCAAAGGGTTTTCATCCTCATAACTAGAATTGAAAATGTACCAAGAGTCATAGTCAATGCTTACAGACGTTACCTTAAAACCAATGTAGGCCATCGCTATACCTTCATCAAAATATTAAGTTTTATGAATATCATTTGAATTTAACATAATAACAATTATAATATATCAGTATTTTATAAAGCACTTCTGAACTGATAAGCCTCTTTATATAAATGCATAAAAAATAAATTGCAAGTGAGAAATATTTAAAAATATCTTTACAATCATAGAATGATATGAATTGTTTGGTGCTATCTTAGAATTGATTTGTTCTTAAGTCTATTCATATGCTCTTAGAAACATAATTTCACAACATGTTTATAATATGATATTATAAATTAATGATACTTTAGGATAGAACCTCCATTCTTTGAAAGTTTTTAAATTTGTTTTTTCTCATTTTTACGTAATATTTTGCTTTCTAATTGAACTATATTAAATTGAATTAGAGGGTTTCCTAAACTCAAGCAAAAAATTCAAATTTTAAATTGTAATTTGAAAATATATTAAAATTCGAGTAAGAATAAATTTGATACTTCTATAAAGTTATTTTAAGGGGTATACTGCGCAATACTTGTTTAAGAAAAACATGTTAACACACGTAATTCTTCAACAATCGCAATCTCGTTTAAAATGGATGTTTAACTCTTTAGTAATAGAACCTGAAGCACAAATCTCGATTATTGGCACAAGTATTTTGTTAAAACTATTTGAAAAATTGTTGCAAGTTTAATCTTGTTTGAAATCGAATTCCTACGCAATAGTACCATTGCAGAAAAGCATACATTGTTTTGGTTACTAAAATGGTATAGATAATAAAATCAAAATGAAAGTAATTATTTGTTGCAAATCACAATGTCGACAAGGTAATTTTTACAGGGAAGAACAGGAAGTTCATTAGTTAAAAGTTAAATAGCATTCTCAATTTTACTAAAAACATATCTATTACTAGGTCTACAAAGTATTTATACAGAACATTATCACAATAAAAATACATTTACAAGTAACCATAATATGTATATCTCTCATAGCTCATCTATGAAACTAATAGCCAAAATATTATCAAATTATAGGAAATGTGGTATACAAATCAATCATCAGCATTGAATATGAACCACTATGGTTTATGGCAACTTTAAATAAACTTGTATAATTTTCTAAATTGTGGATTTAATAATAATCAAATTTAATACTTAATTTGGTTAAAGTAGAGAATTATGTAAAAATGCGATGACTGCGTTATTTCTATATTTACATGTGTAAACAAAATCATACGATGTGTTGAAACTTAAAATTAATCTCTATTATTAAATGTGTCAAAATGTTTGTTAAAAAATTCTTACCACATTTACGCTTGTTTCAAACTGTTCGCAATTACACGCCGTGCCGCAATGAATCTCTTCTCTCATTAAAGAAAATTTGGCTCCGTCTATCGCAATCGACTAGCAATTGGTACCTAATTGCAGTGCTTTAGTTTGGACTTGAATCAAAATTAACTAAGATCTCGTTATTCTCGGTGAATAGAGTTTAGTAAGCAAACGTTTCGTTGTGTTTAAGCGCAATCACGCCACCTACGAATAGTTATATTTACTTATGAATGTTGATATTCAAGATGACTCAAGATCACACGCCCTTATTAGAGTAATCGTTTACCAATATTTTAACCAGAAACACGTTATTCAAATGCCAAAATATGCTTATTTCAATAATTAAAGCTTTGTTGTACATCCACTTCATCTATGAGCTCTTTGAATTTGCTACTTACTTAGAATCGAACTGGACATTGCGAACGTGAGTACACAGGTCTGTCTGTTAGTGTACTGTTTAAACACAACAGTTTAAGTGAAATTTCTGTCGAATGTTAACACTAGAACAGCGAGCACTCCTTGAGAATATAATTATATCTGATGTTTCAAAATGCAAAAATTATTGAATAGAAATATAGGGGCCTAATTTCTACTAACAGCAAATTCAATAAGATTATCATCATTATTCGAAGTATATGTACCTGCTGGTGTTTTTGCTTAATAAATAATAAAGCAAACAAAAAAGGCTTATAGGTCATTTTGACCTATGGTCGCGTTTCTAGTGTTAAATTTAGTTTCGGAAAGATCAATGAATCATGCACAATTCATAATCACTTTTTCTTAATATATTCAGAATATAACCTATTTTGGTTCACAAATTCGCTTATTTAGCAGATTTCGGGTGATAAACACCTGTGCAATTAGGATATTTACAAATCTGAATTAATTTAAAACCCACAGTTGACATCTTAAACAGATTCTTGCAAGCATTCTTAGAATCTTCTCAAACCCAGGTGAAGTCACGGAGTCCATCCCATGTGATTCGATTTATGCGATAAAACCTAGGCATTTTCACAAAGTTCACTCCATGAAAATTTTTATATCATACATTGATGAAAATTAATAGTTTCTAATAGTAAGATGCTGCTTATTTTAATTTCATCAAATGACTTTAAAGGGACCCAGGGTGGCACAAATTGTGAGACAATTGAATGTTCCTGACTTTCACAAGTTATCGCATACTAGGACCTAAAAGTCTAAATAGTTCTATTGTTGTAAATACAATTAAGTTCAAATCATAAAATGATGGCATCTGCATATTCCAAATTATATTCGTTGCAACTGCAATTAGAATTTATTCTAAATGGTGATAACTCCCTAATTATTCAATGGATTTTAAAGAACAAATAATTAAGAAAATGCTGAATAATGCTATTTTGACTTTGTTATTTTAAATACAACGTTTTTCATCTGCTGCCCTTTTGAATGCAAACAATAATTGGCTCAATTTCACAAGTTGTCGATCACTGCACTTGTGATCTGGTCTCATTTGCTGAGCTCCTGATTGGATGGCTGCCGTGAGTTGGTCTGTCTTTATTCGTTTTTGATAATAACATTTTCCCTTTACTTAACATTATTTATCATTCTGTATACTATTATTCTCATCAGTGCAATGAAGAGCAGTTTGCAAATTCTTGTTTTCATTCAAGAAGTCTGTGCATGCAAAAATGTTGTTTTTTAAAATTAATTAAGGCATAACTGGTGTCTTTCAAGATTTTTTTCAAGCCTTGTTCTTCAAAATCCATCAGATAATTAAGGATTTATGAAAAAATTTTTCAGATCGTACCATTTATAATCACCCTGTATGTCAGAAAGTGTATTTGAACTTTTTTCATCAGTATTGGAATTGTTATGTCTAGGATAATTCAGAATTCTTACTTTAGACTAGTGATTAGATTCCGCTTAAATCAAAGAGCACTCAGATTTACAACAATTGCCAAAATCTATGAATTAATTCTACAGTATCTATAAACAACGCTATAAAATTTATTGTTAGTAGCAATAAAAGTTATTCTTTTCGTAGAAGTTGAAACTTAGAATTACAACAAACACAAATTTAATTTATAATTTAAATGTTCAGTATTATTTATTTAGTAGTTTTTGCATCATAATAGGAGAATTTTTCTAATTACTTAGCATAAATTATATAAAGTTTTCATCTAAACTGATTGTGCAATAAGTCTCTGTGGTGTAGAGTCTTACTGGCCCCCAGTCTCATCTAGTCTCATTGGAGTGTAAACATGCCATAAGAGTATGAAGTTCTAATGCTGACAAATTTTTCTACTATGTAGTAAAGCCATTAAAAAACAAAATTAATATAGTTTTGTTAATGAGCATATGTATTAAATTCAGGGATAGATACTATTGTATGTTTCGTTTTGCTTGCAGCTAATTAGTTTAGTTTCTGCTAATGTGTTTATCGTCAGAAGAGGACATTGTGAGAATAATGCATGTTATGTACTGTCTTGTTTATAAAATTATAATGTAATGATTTGCCTGTTTTCATGTAAAAAAATTCCCTGCCCATCATTAAACTTGAGCTACAATTTATTTCGAAAATGATTTAGGAGTACAGCCCTGGTTAGTACACTAACACTTAACCTTCAATATATTTCACAAAAATAATCAACCAAAGCCTTTATTTATTTTCAAATGAACTTGGGCTTACCTTTTTTGGAATCCATAAAATTAATCTGTCTAAGCTGATTGCGAAAGTAAGATTTTGGTTGATCACATTTATAGAATCCACAAAAGTTCAGTTTGCAGTAAAGAAAATTAACTATTGGTTATTTTTGATAAATTCACAAAAGTTGAACTTAAGTTCACTGGTTGCATTTAACCGTTTTTTGGATTCAACAAAAAACACTGTGCTCTCAAAACTCATAATTAAATATATTGAAATCCAGAATTAATTTTTTGTGAATTTTACAAATATAATGGTCCAAACAAAATTTACTTTAAACTGAATTTGTCTTTAATTTTTTAGAGTCCACAAATATAATTTTGAGTTTATCACATCAGCAATTTGTGCTATAAAGATGGTAAATTTAACTTATTCCATTTTTTGTGATTCAATATTGCATTTAATCACACATTCTGGTTTTTTCAAACAAGTTCTTGAAAATTTGCAGCTATTCTTCATGGATTAGCCCCAGCATTTAATAGCGGCTGCTATGTTTGACCTCGGTCTTTGCTACGGCTTATTTTTTTGGTACTAAGACTAAAGCTACAGGCAAATAAATGTCAAAGCTGGCAAATGGCAGCGTAATAATTTAACTGTATATCAGTAAAAAAGAAATCACAAAGATCGTCTAGAGCTTTATTTAAGTTAATAATAATACGTTGTGTTTTTAACTTAACCTTAACCAACATTCCGAGAGAGTCTCCTCACTCGGTCTACTAAGCTTTTTATTGTTGTTCAAAAATTTGTGGAGCTTCCTTAATATCTGCTCATTTTATGTATGCTATTGCTTTTCACTGAGGGCGTAGCCTTCCAATTTTTGCAAAGACATATTGTCATTGTTAGTATGAAAACAAGTATGTAAAGCTACGGTTAGACTAGGTGATTGGTTATGCGTTATCTGTCACATTTTGGGAAAATCGCACCTTCTAACCACCGAGATAATTAGTGATGTGACGGGATTTTAAAACGTTTCTTGCTACCAATCACGTAGTCTAACCTTAACCTAATATACAGAAGAAAATTATATTTATTAATTTAAAATTTTTAAAACCATGGTTTATTTTATTTCAAAAAATCTCAAATTTTGAGATTTGAGGACGTCATAAAAAATAATGACATCAAATTTCTGAGCATTGCAAGTTGATAGTGCTGACATGAAGAATCTCTATGCCAGTTTCGTTTTAACATCATAATCCAATCCAGAGTTAGATAGGAGAGAGGAGACCCTCCACTGTTGACCTGAGGAGCCCAAAAGCCCAGGTCGAATAGGATTAAATAGATTAGAAATTAAAATTTAAGGACTAACAAAAATATCCCAAATTTGAGAACAGCTAGTTGTAGAGGAGAGACTCCTCTTTAATTTTCGTTCTTAAATTCTCCCTCTTCGCAGTTCGGAAAAGTTAGAAGTCGCGGCGCCTGAATGGATTTTGAGAGGTGTATCTAAACATATAGAAATAGTTTAATTAGTTGTTAATCCCATGGGCTTTAAGACTTATAATTACCGGAACATTACTTATGTACATTATTTAAAACCACTTCAAAATTAAATAAAAACTTGTTCATCAATAAATGTGCCCAAGGTTCACGATTTCCAAATTTCCTTATTGGCCTGGAGTAATTTTTTGAAAATGTAAGAAAACATTTGCGCATTTAAAAGAACACCAGGCTGTTTAATGTGAATGACTTTGAATGATTTGATGAGTTTAATAGTCTGCCAATTTTATTTTCTTAATACTGGAATGAATTGATTAATATAGCATTTCGTTTAATTTATTAAAAATAAAAAAATTTCATAGTTGCTATTCCTCGACGGTATACTGATACCACGCTATTTAACAATTCCAAAAAATACTGATACCGCTGTATCTTGCCTAAAAATTGATCGGTATTTTTTTAAGAGTATTTGTGTTGTATGCAATGTTTGCAGTATGAAAATTTTGCATATTTCTGTACGAGATCTTACATATGGTACTTTAGAAGTCTTAAGAGATTCTTATTAAGAAAGGTCTATTAATAATGCAGTTACAATTATATGGCTGATTAGCGCACAAATGTTGTCATAAATACCTTTCCAAAAAACAGAGTTATTAAAGAATATTTTCTTAAGAAATAGGATTTAAAAATGTGGCCACTCGGGTTAAGGTCAGTGATGGAAGCGGTACCCTCAATTCGGCGACCATGACTTTGAGTCTTAAATTTAAGCTTAATTAATAAGCAAAGCTTAATGCCCGTGGTGATCCGGAAATCAAAATAATCTCTTCAAGGGAAAAATTCCGCCACCGGTCGTTAATTAAACATGACTTTACTTTGAAAATATGACCAGAGACACATCTCAAAGTGACCAGTTTTTACTAATGAAGTGAAATTAAGGGTGGCCAGATCCGGTCCAACCTTCCCATACCCAATTTTGCATTCTCACTCTGGAAACAAACTTCTTTTTATGATATTGTCAGTAACTGTATAAAGGCCTATGTAAAATCTTAATTCAGCCCACTCCAACCATAAAACACCCAAGATGGGTAAAAATACATTTATATATCTGTATAATTTCAGTTGATGAACGTAGCTATTTCAGTTAGGGATTTATAGCTTCTTACATTGAAAAAATAATAAAACACCCGGCTGCGTTATTACACATTTGAATGTTTTCTATTTGAATAACTTAGAATAATTAGGTGTAATTTTGTTAAAATAATGAAACGCTTGGTTGAATACAGTTCGTTAATTGCCAAGCGCTACGGCTCGTCTTACTGTGTTAGCATTATCACAACTATTACGCAGGATAATTGTTTCTCAAAGGTCTTTGTGTTTAAGCAATTATGAATTGATGACGTGACAGTAGCAATTACCATGGTAGAAAATTCGCATTGATGCCATAAAGCTTGATGATGTTATGTGGCCGACTCATTGATTTCATTTCATTATTGTATTGCATTTGTACAAATTACTAAGGGGCTTGATTTTTGTGAAACCTCTGTGCTGTAAGCCAACCAGCTCATTTGGAAACTAGCATTGGTCAAATTATGTTACAAAGTAATTATGAACCAAACGATTAGCATTTTATGATGTACCGGTATAGATAGATTCATCTATATGTTTATAATCTTGTAAGAATCACAACAATGAAATATTTTTCCACAGTGAAATGGAAAGCAATTATTAAATTACTTTATTTTTGAGAAACTACAAAGTAACTTTATGTAAAATAAACAGGACCATATCCAATCAAACGTTTTCGTTATGTATTAGGGCTCAGTGGTTATTAAAAATTACACTCGGTTCGGTTAAGATTTTAATAGAAAGATTCATACCCCATTCTTTCATGACATAGACACAATTCATTTGCATTTTGAAAAAACCTCAACATCACTACAAATTATAATTCTTATTCAGTTGTAAAATTCCCTGACATAAATACTTCCTAAACGAGCTCATTGCTTTGTTAAAACGTTTCCTATTAATGAGCTCAACATTTCAGAAGTATCTGACGACTGTATTCATTGAAATTTTCTATAATAAAAAATATTTTTACGCATATTTGTGAATTGAAAGTATTGGTTGATATTGACTTGGGCTGATTCGATTCGTGAGTGATTAGTAATTTCTGAAACCGAATCCGGTTACAACTCGGTTATCACAACCAACCGTGGTTTCGGTTTCTGATTCAATTAGCCACCGGGCACTGATGTATGTTCTGCGTGTTTAGCTTCTTGGCTAATTTCTATTTGTAGCCTTGTTTGGCCGAGGCCGTTAAGCTAAAAGTAGCAAATATTGAAACCGTTTAAGCTATATAATTTTTATTGTATATAACATAGTCACCATATTTCTCATAATTTGTCTAGACTTACACTCACCTTAAATAAAACCAATTATTCATTGTAGCTTAATTCACTTTGTAATATCTTACTTTTGTGTTCTTCTATTTTGTTGTAGGGTAGTGTCTCACTTAAACATTAACAGGCCGCGATTTTTACTTGCAATTGAATATTCTCATATCCGACACTGGTCAGCTCGCTCATGACCCACCTCTTAAGCCAGTAATCTTAGTAAAAAAATATTTACCATTACCAAATAATTTAAAGATGTCTGCACTGATTTGATTGGCCGACTAACAACATGTGTATATATTTTGAAAGAGAGCAGTCCATTTAAATGGAATTAATTGAAAGATCTGTATTTAGCTAATTTTAAACACTAGATGGCGACTAGTAATAAAGTTTTGTGATTATCATTAGTTACTAATTCAAGATTATCTGAAAAAAATTTTGAAAATTTACCCACAAAATGCATCCCATCAACATAGATAGGAAATCGAACATGCACAATTTCTTCGTGATCGTCACATTGCTTATTATCTCGGGTGGTTAGACGTGCGAATCAATCAAAATGTGATAGATCACTTTTGAACCAATCACTAGTCTAACCATTGTCTAGCCTACACATAGTTATCTATGTCAAAAGGTAGCAATACGTGTTTTGAATATAAACAAAGCAAGCTTAATCCTAAGGTAAAAATCCCTTGTCATAGCCATAGTCTTAAGAAGAATAGAGCTTGTCTCTTATCTAATGTGAAGGCGCAAGAATCAGCCATTTCTCCTTCTCACATTCTTGGATGAATTAAGCATGCTTTACACAAATAACATAACTTAGTAAAAGTCCAGTAATAAAGTAGTGTATATTAGAAGTTTGTTATTCGCACAAAATTCTCTATTATAAAATATTATAGTGATATGAAAATTACTAAAAAAATTTATTGTTAAAAATGTATGATAAAGTTCAACAAGAGTTTATAAATCAAGCTTAACAGTGAAACTCATACCAAAAGATATTTAAAGAGATCAAAAGTAAAATTCTTATTAGAATGGCTAAGATTAGTGTAATAAGGAATTTATGTAACATAGATATAAAAACTAAGATAGTTTTTAGTAACTTGCTGAAAACCTACAAGTTACAAAAGAATGTTTTTTCAAGTTAACTAGCGTTTTTTACATGACGTTTTTGCTTTGTTTGCAGAGCTTCATGTTTATTTCATAATAGATTTGCTACATGATATATCAAACCTGGATTTTAATTTTTCTTGTTTGAAAATGTCTGCATACATCAGACTTTAAATTTGACATTAATAAATAAATGTTAAGTAAACAATCATATACAAAGATCTGTATAAAGAATACAATTATCTATTTCAGAGGCAATAATGTCTCAGTAGAACAGACTAATTCTATTGGTACATAATCTGTTCTGTACTATCTAGAATTGGAATACTTCATTTTGTTCACTAATTAACTTTGCAATACTTCTGATGCCTGTAAATAAATTTCTGATAAATCAAAAATATGTTTTATTAAATGAAATCCATGCTATTTGCAAAAAGCAGGAGGATAATATTGTAGCATCAACTGGTTCAGAAATGACCCCCAACTACACTATTTCAATGCTATTTGTATTATTATTTTGTATGTCTTCTTACCCTTGAACATGAGCTATGGAACAACATTATTATTGGAGAGGTTGAACTGAAGTCCTTCCACTACAAAGCTCAAATTTCATAAATTGAAAAGGATTTGATGCAAAAATATGTGCCACCTGCAACAATTATTGGAGCTCCAGCCCTCCCAGCAACCCAATTGAATTTTGAATTTTCCAATTTAAACTTAAATCTAGATTCAAATAGATCAATATCATTAGATAAACATTCAACAATATTTTTCAACAGTTAGGCCACCAAATTGGCGGAATGCACAGGCAAGGACATAATTGCCTTTGGTGAGAAGTCATGGCCCACTAGATAGATGTATAAGGTGTTGTTCTGGGGCTTGGTTTAGTTTTCTTAATGTTAAATCCTTTACTCTCAATGATAGACATTGTTACTACCACTATAATCTAGTATCATTGATAGTAACTGTTTCATCACTCCATTTGTCAGTATTGTTAGCTCCTAAACAATTAGTCCCTACATGTAATACTGAATATATCTGTAATGTATCCATATGTATTAATAGTGATTAACAATCATGTGTTTAGGTTCTACACACATTGCTAATTTAACAGCTTACACTGACCCAAAGTCTTATTAGCAGATGAATCACTCTCATGCAACTCTCAGTGTAATCTGTGGTTAACTTGGGTAATTAGTCATAAAGAATTCACTATCATTGTAAATTGAACTAATATATTTGCAATAGCAATTCCAGTGCACCTGAATAGAGAATGATCTAGCCATTAGCTTTAGTTTACCAATTACCCAGTTATTAATAATTCAATATTTAATTAACATATAACTGCAGTTCTCTTCTTCAATCATCAGCAATGATAAGTTCCTTCTTCAAACAGATTGGGCATCAGAGATATAATCAATTGAGTTATTAAACATTTAGTAATTAACTGTTAATTCCAATTTTAGGCAAGGCTTAGATAATCAAACATCTCTCTCAAGATAAAATGTCCCTTCACAGCTTCAATTAAATAGGCAGTAATGTATTAACATTTGATTAGTTGCATTATGTGCAAATCCAATTAATTAGATAAAGTTAAAGAACAACTGAGCTTTAGTAAACATTTATTGATAATAACCTTTGTTACAATTTAGTAATTCAGTATAACATTAGCTGGTACACCATACAAAACTAAAATCACTTACAGGTCTTTAAATAAAATATTCTCTAATCTGATGATCAATATAAATTAAATTTTTTGTTTAGGCTCATTTTGGTCAAAAGCCAAGTGAATGACTTTTAGCCAAATTTATTTTTTGCCATACATTTTTTTGACATCTATTTATAAAACTTGATTAATAATAAATGTTTTACAAATAAAATCACTAAATAAAATTTCTAATATCTAAATTGACACTGCTATTTTTTATTGTCAGAAAAAGTGCCTTTACATTTGCACTCTTCTATCTAAATGAGGCTAATAAGAATGTATTCTGTTACAAAATTTGCATTCTGTTACATGCCCCTCTAGCATGTCTTTTATTTGATCAGTTACACTCTCTCACCATGGACAAGTGTGTGTGCTTCTTTCACCAACTCTTTTGCTTGTTCATCTCTCCATTGTAACAACCAATATTGCTGCTTTTTGGTGAGTTTTAGGATGATTTCCATTTCAGTTGACTCTGTTTTTTTGCATCTTAGAAACCTCATTTCTTGCATTGCTGTATTTGCCATTATTGGTAACCCCTTTCATGAATATATCAAAGAACTTTTTGTATAACCAGATTACTTTAAGCACTACCATCATTGGCATATGGGCGTCAATTGTTGCCAAGTGAGCCAGGGACGTGTTGAGTTCACTATCAGGGCAGAAGAACTTGAATACTTTTGCCAATTTCATTGGATTCACCACTTCTTTGAAGGAGAAGCTCATGTTTTCTCTTATGTCTTTTTTCCATCATCCTTACAGGGTTGTTAATGCTCACCCATATCATTGTGATAATTGTGTTTCAATATGTTGTAATATTTGTATTTTTTCTCCCAGAGATCCAGCCATAAAATGTCATTCATCCCAGCATGCAGTAAGAGTGTTTGTGTCATCATCTCATCCTAGGCCTGTTTGGTTATATCTATTTGCTTGTTGATAGGCTTGCCATCTTGAATAGGTGATATGGTGTTATTTGACCTTCTATTTAGATCCTTTTAGAGTTGTTGCCTTCCATTGCTAGTTTCCTTAATTCTATGTACTGTTTGTCTTGTACCACCTGTGCTGTGTGCTTCAGGTCTTCTGCATAGGAACTCTCTTTGTGCATTGGAAGTTTTACAAGCTGCTTGTCTCAGACCTTCATTTAAGCATGGTCATTGGTATTTTAGTTGGTGGCAGGGGTTTACATATCAGTAGTTTTGATTTTATTGATTATTCTCTTACTCTATCTATCCTGTGTTGCACCAGCTCTAAGTGTTCAAATTGTCACCAGGTAGTTACACTTTTTGATCCTGCTCCATCCTAGAATTTTGCAGTCAATCCAGACTTACTTAGCTGTTTTACATCCTCTGCTTTTATTGAAAGTTTTGTGGTAATAAATTCAATGTCTATTGCAATTTGGTTTTCTGGCTTTATTAATTTGTCACACTCTTTTTCTGTAAAAGTTTGGTGTAAATGTATTTCATTACAGATTTGAAAATTATTTGTTAAGAAGTTCATTATATTGTTTGGCAATGTTTCCTTTTCCTCTCATTCAATTGTTGTCTGTATGAAGTATTGATCATTACATGTCTCTATCCACTGTAATGCTTGTGTGTGTATTTGCACATTCCACTTCTCTATATTGGCATTGTTGATAGCTTTCTGTGTTTTTGGTGAGATTTTGATCACAGATGAACTGAGTAGAAATTCCTCATTGTTGATATCTTTTAGGGTTTTCAGTACTATCTCAATAATGTTCACAATATCATCTTCTTCTCTCCTGTTTAAAGTTTTTGATAAATGAACAGTGTGGGTAATCATTTTCTATAGTTGTTTGGGATTTCCTATTTATGTTTGTTTCAGCTATTCTTAGCACCAAATCTCTTGTATTTGCTCACTTTCTTCTAATTATCATGTCTATTGTCAACCATGGTTGCTTTTGAAATTGTTGCAGATGTTCATCAGCTGTGGCACCCCCACATATACTTCTTAGTCTTCTCTGAGAATATGTACATTTCCATGGGGCAAATGCTTTGTTTGTTTGCAATCTTGATTAGGGAAGGCTTTCCTATGGGTATTTTGAGATGTTTCTTGATTGTTATCTTGAGCCTCATGTATCTATCAATTGGAGCACTTATGTTTTTTATTGTATGTTAGGAAAATTGTCATAATCCATGCAGTACATCAATACTTGATGAGTGAGCAGTTGGGCTCTTTGAATATGCTCTGGAAACTAACTTGTGTTTGTAACTTGCAGCTTCTTTTGATTTCATCTAATACTTTCACTATTGAACTGTGATATCTTGATTTTGGCATTGTGATCTAAATAGTTGGCCATGTTTTGTTTGTTGTCTGCTCTGCTTTTGTTTCTATCCAAACTTCTTGTAATTCCTGGAGGAATTCCTTTCTCTCATTTAGGCTGCATGTTACATTGACGTCCATATTCATTCCAAATGTTCTGTGAATTCCATAGTCTCCACAGTTTGTGTTTGTAGAAACATTTCCCCTGCCATATTTGATCTCAATTAATTGTGATATCAATTGTTGGGTGTTTGTGTTAACAATAGTAAATATGTTTTGTGTTCTTTCTACCAATAATTGTATATTATTTGGTAGCATTCTGTTCTCTCTGCTGCTTATTATCATGAGCTGGACTTTTTCTATGTTGGACATCATCATGTCTTTGTTGATCTTAATTTTGATAAGTTTTTTTATATATTCTGCATCTTTTAATATGTTAATGATTAATAGATTTTCTGTCTCTAAATTAACTTGCTCTGATTCACCAGTGTTCCTCTTTTGATCATAAATTTTAATGTTTCATCTAATGTAAATCTATCATCAAAGGCTATGTGTACTGTGCTTCTGAAATATGTTCATGTTCAGGATAGCTAATGATCATGTTGATTTTTATTCTCCTCTATACATCAATTATCAAAGGTATGTTTACTATCTTCATTTTTGTCTTCATATACTGCTCCACTATGTCATCACACATTCTTGCCAATAGCTTCTCTTGTGCATTTTTAGTGATTCACTGTTTGCTAGAAAGTATGGGTGTAGTATGTTGGCTCCTATTCTTGTCATTTTATCTGATCACTCTTTTGATCTTGTTGATGATAGTGACTGGCTATTGCTAATCATTGCATGCCCCTCTATGTGGCTTTTCTTTTGAGTTTGAATTTCATAGAATGCTCTTGTAGGCAAATTTGTCTCAGTAAATCCTCTATGTCTGATGCACTGCTCACATCCAACAAACTGCCATCTTTACATTTACAACTGAGTGCATTTGTGAGTCCACTTGTACTCCCAGCTTTAAGCTCCTGGGGTACATTTTCATCTATGGGTAACATGTCAGAGCCTTTACACTTGCTCTGGATGCTACTCTGTGATTCTTCCACCAGTTTCAGAGACTTTGCATTTGCTCTGCACTAATGGCTGTGGTTCTGCCCAACATGGTCTCTCTGGATTCTCATCCTCTGGCTTGGTATTTGTGTTTGTTCTTCCTTTTGAGGTTTCAGAATTCACATTTGATGAATTCTCTTATATTGCCCCTCTTAAAAACAATCTCTTGTCCTTTTCTTCATTTTCTGACCTAAACTGAGTTATAGCATTTAAATCCCATACATCAGGGTCATTTATATTTTTGGCCTCTCTGATGCATTACACAAGGTAAAATTTCAAATTCATTTATTTTATAATATACTTGATCATTGAAATCTTCTTTGTCTACACTGTTGATGTCAATCATTATGTAATAATTTTGGTTTTTGTTGTTTGTAATCTCAAATTGTGCTTTGTAGTTTAGATGTGTGTGTGTTGGATATCTCCTATTGCACACTTTTGGAAGTGTAATGTGCATCTGTTGTTCAATTTGTAGTGGTTGCTAAGGAAAACAATCTCAGCTTCTTGACCTGGTTTACATCTTTTGCCTTCTTAGCTGTATATACATAGACTAAATCTTCTACTTTGTGAGGTTTGCCATATACATTTTTGTTGAAATTTCTTTCCTGCTGATCTTTTCATATTTCTGCACATCTTCTCATATACCTCCATTGTCTGATTTTTGTGTATCTTGATGTATTTAGTATTAATTTCTTTATAGTAATTCATGTATTGCATTGATATGAGTTGATGCCTCTCTTTTGAACATTACCTTGAAGGGTGTGATTCCTGTTTTTGAGTGCACTGTGATTTTGTAAAAATATTATATCATCTTCATCACTTGTTGTGCTGTCTACTGCCACTCAAGATGTGATCTCTCTTATTAGTTTAATTAGTGTTTGATTTAGTCTTTTGGTGGCTCTGTTAGTTTGCAGGTGATATGCCATAGTGTTTCCATGTTTTAATTCCATCAGCTTGGTTAGTTCTTTGAATAACTTACTTTCAAACTGTACTCACCTATCAGGGTCCAAACTTCAGAATCCATTCTTTCACTATCTTCTCCCCTACCACTTTTGCTGTTGTTGAGGCTAGTGGGATTATCCTGCAATACCTTGTAAAATTATCAATCATAACTAGAATGTGTTGATGGAATTCATCATCTCTTAACAGCATTTCCACATCCATATGTATAATTTTGTCTGTGGATGTTGTTATTATTTTTTCCAATGGTGCATT
>CABFPE010000023.1:614397-633195 GCA_900660155.1 Hofstenia miamia
GAATGTGTTGATGGAATTCATCATCTCTTAACAGCATTTCCACATCCATATGTACAATTTTGTCTGTGGATGTTGTTATTATTTTTTCCAATGGTGCATTTTGCTTCAGAAAATGTATTTTGTTGTAGAGAAGGCAGGTTGTACATTTATTTATGACATTTTTGATTACCTTTCAAATTGTTGTTGTTTTGTATTTCAAATTAAATTTCATCTCCATCTGGGTTTTTCCCATGTTTCCCTTCTCATGTATCCTTCCTACAAGATCCCTCTTGAAATATTCTGGTATCATGATTCTTCTGCTCTGTCATCTGTGATTAGCAATCTGTTCTTATTGATTTCCAATTGTATATTTTAAAGTAGGAGCTTGCTTCTCTATTTAATGTTGTTTACAGTACCTCTATCTGCTTTTGTATTTGCTCCAGTATGTTATCAGTATGCTGTTTTTGGAATATCTCTTCTCTGTAATCTCCTCTTTGGTTGTAATCAGGAGCATTGTGTGCTTCTTCTTGTCTACATTGATCTCCATGAGTTCTTTGTATTAGTTATGTGATAAGAATTCAAATTTTACTTTTTCTCCATCCTCTTTTGACACATCTCTTTGATATTTGGGTAGCAACATCCAAAAGTTGGCATTAGCATGCAGTGTTCCTTTTCTATGCTCTATCATAAAACTGTAATCACTGAGGAACTCAATCCATTGCAACACCATGGAGGACTTGTTGCCTGAGAACTTCTTCAGAAAAGACAGACCTGTATTATCTGTTCTTACAATATTCTCTTTCCCAGTGACAAAGTGACTGAATTTTTTAATACTCTCTACTAGTGGAAGCATTTCTAGTTTAAATAATCTGTAGTTCTTTTCAGGTTTTCTCAGCTTCCTGCTAAACCACTGGACTGGTTCTTCTTGATTATTTTTACTTGCATCACAGTCAAGTATGAACATCTTTGAGTAGTCAGGAATATTTAGTGATGGCATCTTAGCTAGCTCTTTCTATATTTGATCTAATTCCTCCTGCTTTTGCCATGTCCATTTGAAGGGCACATTTTTCCTCAGGAGGTTCGTCATTTTTTCTGAATTCTTGGCTAATCTCAGGATGAAGGTCCCATAATAATTGAAGAATCCCATTATTCATTGCAGATATTTTCATGATTCCAACTTACTGATATCTTTTATCATTTGTCCCATGTCTTCTTCATCATGATAGTGCTGTATTGGATTTCCCTGCCTATAAATGTTATTCTCATTTTTAATATTTCAAACTTGTGTCCATTTACTCTTAATCCAGTGTTGTGCAATATTGTAAGCATTCTGTCCAATTTCTTGATATGATCTTCTATCATTTTGCTCTCTATTAAAATGTTGTCAATATAATCAGATACACCTTTCTCTACTTGATCTTGTCCATTTCTTAGCACTTTTGTTATATACATCTGAAAGGTTGCTGGTGTGTTACATAATCCAGATGCCATATAGACCCATTCATACAATCTGTCAGGTGTTATAAATGCAGTTTTCTTGATGTCATCAGGCTCCATGGGTACCTGCCAATAGGCCTTACATTGATCCAAGGCTGTGCAATATTTGTTCTGAGCTGCTTCATATAGTGTACCATCAATATGAAGTAATGGATATGTATACTTTTTTGTGATATTATTTAATTTCCTGAAGTCTATGCATAGTTGGTGTTTCTTTTCTTGATTGCAAATACTCTGGGTGCTGCATAGGGATTTGTGCTTGGTCAGATAATACCATTGCTTATAAGCTCTTGCAATATATTGTTATATTCCTCTTGCATGTGCTCTGGGACTTGTCACACCAGTAATTGTATTGGTTCATTCATGATTGTTATTATTTTGTAGAGTTTCAACCACTGCATTGCCCATAATGATCTCTCTGAAATTTAATATTTGTGTGTGTCACTTTAGTAAGTACTGTAATTGGTTGATCTGCTCACTTGATAGATGTTTGTTCTCCTCTTCATGTATCTCTGGAATTTTCTCCTCTTCATTCAACTTTTGTGCTGTGACCACATTCATCTATTTCACTGCATTTTCCATTCAAATTTAATTGTTACAACAAATATTGTTATCTTATCTTGCTTGTACAGTTCATTATGGGGATTCTTCCCATGCCATTTTTTATCATGCATAGGCTTGCTGGTAACATTATCCTTCTCATATGCATGTCTCTTTTAAGTTTGAAATGGACTGTTTTATCCTGTTTGATTTCATTGGATATTGATATTATCTCCTATCTTTCCTATGCTTGATTGAGAATGTAAATTCAAATATTTGATCCATCATGACACTATTCTGAATTTGCCTCTAGAAAACTTTTTTAGACATGCTAATCCACTGTTATCTGTGTGCACTCTGAATTCCCTGCTGATCAGGAAATGTCAAAACTTCATGATGCTCTCAATTAATGCCAGCATTTCCACCTTGGTTGACCCATAATTTTCCTTGTTTGCTCTTAACTTTCAACTGAAGAATTGAATGTGGACCTCTTTTCCATTTTTTATTTGTCCTAATGTGGCTCCAATTGCCACTTTACTTGCATCACAATCCAGTATGAACCTTCCATTATAGTCCAGTGTGTTGAGGGATGGTAATTTTGCCAGTTCTTCTTTGATGTTATCCAACTCCTCCTGCTCCTGCCAGGTCCATATGAATGGTACAGATTTTCTCACTAGTCTAGTCATCTTTGCAATTTTACCAGCTATGTTCAAAATGAAGGTACTGTAATAGTTGAAAAATCCCACTATCCTTTGTATATCTTTCTTGTTGTTGGGTTTTTCTATTTTTCAGATCATCTCTCTGGCATTGTCCTTCATACATATCCTTCCTTTCTCAATTGTTCTCCCCAAAAATACTATCTTTTCCTTTAGAATATCACATTTGTTTCCATTGATGCAATTCCTGTGTTCTCCAGTATTGTTAGATTCTCTCTAGTTTTTTCAGATGTTCTTGGATTGTGTTGCTCATTACTACAATGTCATCTATATAGGCGTCAACTCCTTCCTCCATTCTATGTGTCTTATTCTTTAGCACTTTTGTGATGTATCTCTGGAAGGTTGCTGGTGCATTTCATAGTCCAAACGCCATATATATCCACTCATACAGCCCATATGGTGTTATGAATGCTGTTTTCTCAATGTTATCTTCTTCCATCTTTAACTGCCAGTATTTACCTGAAATATTTATGCTTGCTCACTTCATAGAGCATGTCCTCTATCCATGGTAGGGGATATGAGTCTTTTTTCATCACCTAATTTAGTTTGTGGAAGTCTATACATAGGTGATATTTATCCCCTTGTTTCACAACACCATTGGCACTGAGTATGGGCTTTTGCTCAGGAAGATGATCTTATTGTCAATTAGTTCTTCTAATATATGATTGTATTCATCTTTCATCTGTTCTGGCACTCTTCTGACTGGCAGCTTAATAGGTTTGTCTGTTGTTGTGACTATTCTATGTTTTTCACCCACTGCTTGTCCCACACATATTTCTCTGTAATTGAATATACATTTGTGCTTTTCCAACAATTCCCTGAATTTCATGATTTCCTGTTCTTCCAGATGTGGGTAGTTTTCCTTCTTTATCTCAGGTGTTCTGTATATGTTTTCTTCTTCTACTTTTGTCCCTATGCCCTTGAGTTGGCCTTTGGGAGTACTTGTGACTTTGATGGCATTTATCCACTCACCCTTGAGTCATCCATGTGGAGTACTATCCACTTTCATTTGCAAGTCTTTGAATTGACTGTGCAAATTACTTGCTTCATAGTTGTCTCCAATTGCCTTCCAAATCAGTCTGATGTTGGATTTAATGTACTTTCTGTATATCCTTATTTGAGATTTCTTTAGATTAACATTTCATTTCATCTTGTTGAGATTGGTATTCTTCCTTTTCCATCCTTTACTGTACAAATGCTAGATGGCATTGATACTCTTTTAGTGTTAATGCCTTTGTTGTCATATAGCATTATGTCAGCTGTTATTGCTTCTTCTGTTTCTATCATATGCATCTTCCATTGATGCAGTTGTAAATGGATGTCTTCCTGCAATTCAATAATAATCATTTTGTGTTTCCCTTGTTCTTCTTTGATTTCCATTTCTTCCTCTCTTACCTTTATAGTTCTGTTTGTGCAGTGGATGACACCCATTTCTTGTCAAGAAATCGTCACCCAGAATGACTTTGTATGGAAACAGGTTATTGTGTGTGTCCACTACTACTAATGACTGTTCGAATGTTGTATTAGAAATTCTCATATGTACTGCATTTATCATTCCTTTTGTGTTTATATATTATCCTGATGTGTTAATTAGTCTTTTGTTGCAACTATTGAAGTCTTCATGTTTGAAACCTAGCTTTGTTTGACATTTGTCCATGATTATTGATGTTGCTGCTCCAGTGTTGATTGTTGCCTTTGTCATTACTCCATTGATCACTATTGTAATTGTGTTTATTGTATCAAGATTTGTCAGGATCATTATCAATGCACAGTTTTTATGAGTTGGTGCTCTGATTGGTTTTCCAACTCCTCATCAGTTGGCAATGTTTCATCCAATTTGTCTTCTGATTGCAGTATATCTTCTTTGTCATAATATGCTTCCTCATCTCTAATGACATTTATTTGTTTTGGGCAGTCAGATTTTGTGTGACCCTTTTGTTCACAGCCATAGCACTTGACATCTTTTTCTCTCACCTTTCTTGTTTTTCCATCTGTCCCTTTAACTTTTATGATTTTTTCTGGTTTCATATTGTTGTAAGTTTTGTTTGGGGGACTTGGTTTGAGATTATTTCTCCATGTTGTTGCCTCTCCATGCCATGTGGCTTTCTTGTATATCCTAGCATTGTTTTCAATGGTTGCCTGTATATTGACTGCCTTTCAGATCATTCTTTCTAGCTTGTCATCTATGTCACACTTTATTTCAAACTGTGTCCTGATGCTTTCTGGCATTTCTTTACAGATATGCAAGAATAGATCGTATTTGGAATATCTGATTTCCCTTGAGCTCAGCATTAATAGATGTTTGACTTGTTGGATGTAGTTCCAGATGTCATCAGCTTTTTTCATTTTTGTTGCATTTAGGATTATTTGGTATTGATTTTTGAAACTCTTGTTTTCATAGTAGTTTATAAAGTCTCCAATCAGTAATTCACAATTCCTCCTCATTTCCATGTCCAACAACAGGTAATATTGGGAAGCTGTGCCTGTTAAATATAATGGGAGTCTTGCTGCTGCTGCTTGCTGGCTTACTTTCCATTCTACCACCAGTAACTCAAACATCTGCAAATATTCAACAAATGTTGGGTTATAGCCATCTACTCTTCCATTGAACTTTGGTAGTGTCACCTTACAAGGTATTGTGAAGTTGGTTGGAGTTGTGGTAGAATTGAATTTTTGTACTTAGGTTTATTGTGATTCTTTATTGTATCTTCCTTTTGTAGTTGTGTGCTTACTGCTTTCATAATCTCATTTATAATTTTCTGTTTCTCAGCATCTGAGTGTTTGTCTGATTCCTCATATATTACTTCTTTGTTAGCTGGCATGTGCAGTGCTTGCAATTTACTTTCCTTCCTTGAATGAAATTCCATCTTGTGGGTCCATATGTTCC
This sequence comes from Hofstenia miamia, assembly GCA_900660155.1. NCBI lineage: Eukaryota > Metazoa > Xenacoelomorpha > Acoela > Hofsteniidae > Hofstenia > Hofstenia miamia. The sequence goes on from CABFPE010000023.1 coordinate 620,017, forward strand.
ATTGGTTTTCTTCTTCCATTAGCTGTAGCAATCTCAGTTTGTCCTTTAATTGCTCCAGTTCTCCTGCTTGTAAATCATTGTCCTATATTAACTGTCTGTTTGTTCTTTCCAGTTGCTGATATTTTTCCTGCCATTGTTGATTTTGTTCTAAGAATTTTTTGTTCTCTTTGGATAGTTGGTGTGTGAGGATTTTGATATCATTTTGGAATAATTTGTTTTGCTCATCTAGTCATGTTTCCATATTTAACTTAATTTTTCTCAGGATGGTTTCATTTTGTCATTCCATCTGCTTAACTTTGTTTGTTAATTGTTCTATTTCATTCCTCAGAAGTGCTTCATTTTCTTGGCTTCTTCTTAGCATATTGATTATCTCTTGAGGGTTTGTCTCTGGGGGTGAATGTAGGGACTGTAGTTCTGTGTCAGGGGATGAATTTTCACTGGAGTATGGTGATGATCATGTTGTTCTAGGGGTTACTGCCCTGGGTGCTGTTTTCTTTGCACTGCCTTTCTTTTCTTTTGTCATATTTTTCTTTGGTTCATAGTGGTGATCCTTCTTGATCATGATTCCAGGATCTTGTTGAAGTGCACTAGTTTGGGTTTTAGGTAGCTCTCTTTGTTGACTAGTTTGGTTTTCATGTAGTTGTCCTGTTGCTTAACTTCCACTCTCACTTATAGATCTCGTCACAGTGTGCAGACTGTTCCACTGAATGTTTCTCTAGTAAACAAACTTCTTTTTTAGGTTGTTGTTCTTGGCTGTCACAGTCACCATGTAACATCCTCTACCAGGCATTACTACTGTTTATCCTTTGTTACTATATAACATTAGTTGTATCTTTGCAGGTAGGGATTTACTAACTAGATATTGTTTAGCTTTTGTTTACTTCTGTTAACATAATGTAACTAGATTTAACTATTCACTATTTAGGTGACGAAGCCATACAGCAATCTCTCCAAAGATTGATAATGGGCATCTGCCTGAAGCTCATCTCCACATTCAGTTTCACCAATCCATCAATGATTCATTTGGTTGAGTTCCACATCTCAGCTCAGTGATACAACTTATGTGTACCCTATCCTAGCTCAGTGTATACTCAAGACAAGACACAATTCAACTTAAACTCTATTTTGTAAAAGTGTTTCATGAATGTGCAACCAGAATTGTTACTAGCTGCTTAATTAATATTACTTGTAGCCATTACTGAAATATATTGGCTTTAGTAAATAGTTTAATATTGAGCAGCTTCCTAACTTACATTTATTAATTAGTACATGCTTGATCAATTTATCAGTCATTTTATAGTCATTAATTTGGATCTGAAATAATAATAATATAATACCTAGGTTTTGGTCATCTGACTGTATTTTGAATTTGTTTATTTTAACACATGTACTGAGTGATCACTAGTCAGCTAAATGAGAGAAAAACCCCTATACCTAACCTAAGTGCACTTTCCTAGTCCGGCACAAAGACCCTAGAATCAATCTTGATGATGGATCCAGACCACTACTAAACACCACTCATTTAGCTTAACATCATAATAAATAAGAATTCTGAATAAAATTCTTCATCAATTGCTTACAAGGTTTTGAATCTATTTNATGTAACATCCTCTACCAGGCATTACTACTGTTTATCCTTTGTTACTATATAACATTAGTTGTATCTTTGCAGGTAGGGATTTACTAACTAGATATTGTTTAGCTTTTGTTTACTTCTGTTAACATAATGTAACTAGATTTAACTATTCACTATTTAGGTGACGAAGCCATACAGCAATCTCTCCAAAGATTGATAATGGGCATCTGCCTGAAGCTCATCTCCACATTCAGTTTCACCAATCCATCAATGATTCATTTGGTTGAGTTCCACATCTCAGCTCAGTGATACAACTTATGTGTACCCTATCCTAGCTCAGTGTATACTCAAGACAAGACACAATTCAACTTAAACTCTATTTTGTAAAAGTGTTTCATGAATGTGCAACCAGAATTGTTACTAGCTGCTTAATTAATATTACTTGTAGCCATTACTGAAATATATTGGCTTTAGTAAATAGTTTAATATTGAGCAGCTTCCTAACTTACATTTATTAATTAGTACATGCTTGATCAATTTATCAGTCATTTTATAGTCATTAATTTGGATCTGAAATAATAATAATATAATACCTAGGTTTTGGTCATCTGACTGTATTTTGAATTTGTTTATTTTAACACATGTACTGAGTGATCACTAGTCAGCTAAATGAGAGAAAAACCCCTATACCTAACCTAAGTGCACTTTCCTAGTCCGGCACAAAGACCCTAGAATCAATCTTGATGANTGTGTACCCTATCCTAGCTCAGTGTATACTCAAGACAAGACACAATTCAACTTAAACTCTATTTTGTAAAAGTGTTTCATGAATGTGCAACCAGAATTGTTACTAGCTGCTTAATTAATATTACTTGTAGCCATTACTGAAATATATTGGCTTTAGTAAATAGTTTAATATTGAGCAGCTTCCTAACTTACATTTATTAATTAGTACATGCTTGATCAATTTATCAGTCATTTTATAGTCATTAATTTGGATCTGAAATAATAATAATATAATACCTAGGTTTTGGTCATCTGACTGTATTTTGAATTTGTTTATTTTAACACATGTACTGAGTGATCACTAGTCAGCTAAATGAGAGAAAAACCCCTATACCTAACCTAAGTGCACTTTCCTAGTCCGGCACAAAGACCCTAGAATCAATCTTGATGATGGATCCAAACCACTACTAAACACCACTCATTTAGCTTAACATCATAATAAATAAGAATTCTGAATAAAATTCTTCATCAATTGCTTACAAGGTTTTGAATCTATTTATAGCAAATTCAGAAAAGTACCTGTTGATTTCAAATTTGAACTTTCATCTGCCAATATGGTGGCTAAAAATAATGGAAGCAATTTCGCCCCCTTGTTTTGCCAAAAGTATTATTATCAACAGATACTAATCTCTTAAAGTTGACACTTATTGTTTCTTGGTTGCATGATACAAATTAATCTAACTGATCTAATAATTTTATAATATTGCTAATCATAATTTGTCTTTGATCTTAGTCTCCTTCCAAATTGACATTAGCAGCATGATTAGCTTGGATGATGCTACATTATGATGGCAGATGACTGGTTTACATAATGTCCTATATTTTGATTAATTAGATTGGGTTTCTTAGCAATCTCAGGAGTTTTTAGAACTCCTAATTTATCCTGATAGGCCTGTAAAATAGTTAATTGGACTCTAGTGTTCTATACTTGTTGGTGTACTACATTATTTTCTGCGTCTTGTGCTATAACCTGCCTTTAATTTGTTTAATCAATTTCAAATTTGACTGAAGTAATTTAAACCATTCTTGGCTTACTGCATTGATTTGTTTTTGAAGATCTTCAAGTGTCTAATATTGTAAGAGAATGTCATGGTTTTTGTTTTTGAGCTCTTTAAAATTAAATATTAATGCATCCTTTTCATTATTTAAATTTAGTATCTTATTTCAGAGTGATTGGTTCTCCTTGTGGATCTGCTCAAAGCATCTACAATATTCAACCTGCATCAAATCTTGTCTTTTAACTGAGTCACCTCAATTTCCAAAAAGGTGATTTTTGGCAGGAGCTAATCCTTAGAATGGCATCTTGTGCTTTGGATGGGGTTTAGCTTACATTCCTGGGAGATGTTTTCAATTTCTGACTTTGTGTGTTTAGCATTATAGTTCTTTGAAGCTAAAGGAGCTTCACCTAGTACAACTTAATTGATATAATTAAAACTAGGTTTGGTAGGTTAAGTTTTGCAATTCTAAAAAAATTTTCTGGCTTCTCAATGGCACTGAAATCTCAACTGCAGTCCAATTTTGGTAAGGGACTATCTCTTTCTTTGTAGGGTTCAACATCTTTGTGGTTATATCAGAGCTTCCACTGGGCAGTAGTATGGTTAATTATTAATTAATATATGCACTCAGAGTCCTGCAGTGGTTACCATGTGACATTGGTATGAAATCAGCAAGCAATCCTAATAACATATCCATTGAGGGTTTCAAGTCAATGCATGGATTTATCAATGCTACAAATTATTTACTCCTGTTATTATACCCTATCTTAATAAAAGTTAAAAGTAAACAGGAGATCATGTTAGGGAAGAGTGGCCACACTTGGCCAGCCCAATAGAAATAACCTTAAGAAAGAGTCATATTTGACTAGAGCCCTAAATATGATAAAGAATAAAGAAGCCCTAGACCTTGTGTGCATTGAGTGAAACCTATGTGCTAAGTTAGAAAACCTACACTGAATGCAAAAGTTAAAGTGACCTGTGAGTCAAGCTGTACCACATCTGGGTGCCCTTTAACTATGCAGACATATTTAGAAAAACATAATTTTTAATAAAATATAAAGTCAATATAAAAAGTAAAAAATGAATTTACTGAGAATAACTGAATAGAATATAAATATACAAATCACACATATTTATTTGAAATAAGACTGGTATTGTAAACAAAATCATAATGTAGAAAAATATGGTACAATTTTGGTCTTCTGCTACACTAATTTTATTGTGTCAAAACTAAAAATATAAGGGTGGTATGCTAAATTGCCAATCTATTTTGCTAAAAACTAATTACTGGCAACAAAGGGACATGAATTTTCTTCATAGTAATAGCCTTATACAGAATTTGTTTGATATTGTTCAAATGAGGCAAATGTTTATACTAATTCTGGCACTCATCCATATGTCAGAAATGATGCAGTGGTTATAAATAATTTCAAAATATCCTAAAAATATTATCATTTCATATATATACATCTATATATCTACTAGTTTACATATAATAGTTAATAATTATTTGAATTCCAGATTCTTTAAATGTTTTGTTTAGCATGCAAAATTATAGTGTGATAATTAGAATAATTATATGAAATTTTTGTTTTATTCCTAGATTAATAATGATAATTCAAATGGACTTTCAGCATACATTAAGGTTAAATTTGAAAATAAATCATGGTAAAATATATTGTGGCTATTTGACAAATAACTATCACTATCCTCTTGCCAACCATTATTGGCTTTTAGTGAGATAGATTGGTGATTTAGCATAACAGTTGGTACTTTTTTTCATTCTCTAAAATCTCAAATCTTCCAAATTTCTCTCAGAATGGACACCTGTATTAACTTTTTTAAGGGAAATATGTCCATTAAATAATACATCTGTGTCCTTGCAATAATGTACTGAATATAGGCATCTAGAGAACAACAGCCAATGTCTTGAAAAAATCATAAAGCTTTTGCTTGGCAGCAATGTAAAATAAATTAATAAAGCTTGTCAAAATTTAAAACACAATTTTGCAAATATATTTATTAAGTACTCTACATCATAAACTGAAAACTGCAGTGTAGAATGTGTTAGTATTACAATTGAAAGTGCTCTTTTGCATAAACAATTTCACTTTATTTCACTTTGTCAGGCAGTGAAATATCTGGTTAGCAAAATGTCTGGTCAGGGAATTTGAGACTTTAATACTTTGGTCTCTGTCTCAAAAAATAAATCTCAAATATTGGTCTCAGTTTTCACAAGACTTGAAAAATAGACTCATTCTCATCTCAAATCAAGATGTATATTTGAAAAATAACATTAGATTCTATATTTGAATTCATTTTAAGATGGTAAAGCAAAAACTTAAAGCATAATTTTTAAAATGAATAACAATTCTTACCTTGCTTAAAATTATTTTTAGCTTGTCTAAAATTTTGGTAATCCTCAAGTCTCATTGTCTCAAAAATAAAAGTTTTGTTCTCAGTTTCAAAATCTCAAATTCCCTGAATCTGGTTAGTAAAGCATCCTGTTACTGAAATGTCTGTTAGCAAAACTTTTAGTTTATGAAATATCCACTTAGTAAAACATCTGGATTAGTGAAATGAACATTTAGTGAAACTTCTGTAGACTTAAGTAGGCAAATTCAGGTCATGTGCATGTAAAAGATGTGAAATAAACATTGACAGTCTCCATTTCCACATAAAATATATTTAGCAATTCTCAAAAACTCTGAATAAGTTAATGACAAACATTTAATGATTGTATTAATATGCTAATATATTTTGTATATTTTTATTATATTGTGGCATAAAGACATTAAACATTTCTTCATTCTTTATTTTATTACAATTTCAATGTTTATTTTATGATTTTATTTTATTGAAATTTCTCAAAATTCAACAGTGCTATATATATTTTAGTTCAAATTTCTGCTAATTGATAGGGCAGTAAAATTACAGTGGATGACCAAATTTGTACCAATCAACTATTTGTTCATATTTTTCATTGGTATGTTTTGTTTATGAATACCACTTTAGTTTTGTATATATACAAGTGACTTGTTCATTTATTATTATTCTTCTTCAATTTAGTCTCAGTAAGGTTGTTTTTACTAATTATCTTTGACTTAGTATTTTATCAAATTATGTGCTTCTAAATTTCAACTGTGTAGTTAAAAGGAACCCAGACATGGTATGACTTGGCTGGTTTGCTTTCCTTTAACTTAGGTTAGGTGTACAGTTAGGGCTGTTGTACTGCTTTTCATTTGTAATGAAAATTGCTATTATTGCTTTTACCTAAATTGCACAAGATGAGAAACACACTGAGCTTAGGTTATTTAACTAAGCACTTAGGTTACCAGTTTGCAAACAAGAGTTAGGGTTTCTTTATTCTTTATATTAATTAGGGCTCTTGTTTTATACAACTCTTTCTTAAAGGTTATCCATATCAGATCAGCCAAGTGTGGTCACTCTTCCCTAACACAATCTCCTGTTTACTTTTAACTTTTATTAAGAAAGGGTATAATAGCAAAAGGAGTTAATCATTTCATAGCATTGGTAAATCCATGCATTGACTTGAAGCCCTCAATAAGCTAGTGTAGAGTCACTCAGGGCCTATTTTTGTGATTTTAATATTTCAGCATTCTGAAAATAGTGTTACGTCTTTTTGACGTCCTGATTCCATGATTTGTTGCTACCTATCTGTATCAATTTCTTTTAAATTGATTATTTGTATTTTCGAGTGTAGTTATTTGATAATGTTAGTATGTGTCCCCTCAGTTTGAATTATGTGTGATTGCTTATTTTAACTTTGCAAGGGAAATTGTGTTTTGAAACTGTAAACAATATCCAGGTAATAAGTTACAGATTTTGTAATAAATATCTGAGTTTACTGTAGCAAAGCACACAATAAATTTAGCTTCCTTCAAACTGTGTTCAATCTTTTTCATTTAATTATCTACTAACCCTTTTTAGATTCATAGTTAAAGATCTGGTAATGATAATTATTGCTTAAGATCCAGTGACAATTTGGGAGAACACTGCACCAGGTCTGGGGTGACAAATAGCTCCTTAACAGTGACAGCCAGAATTGTGGTCACTTTAGGTTAACATTACATGTAGGGAATGACATCTTTTATTTGATCTGTTTGTACATGCACTTATTAATTAACACCTTGCAATATACTATGCCATGGGGGAATGCAAATGCATGGTAATTGTGTTCCCTTTATTTATTATTTATTTACATGACCTGAGATAAGAGAACTCTGAGACAAATTGTTTATTGAGCTAGAAATTAATACTTGAGACACACAATTAGCACCATGGCAAATAAGGATGTCTTTAAAGATATCGCTTTGGCATGATGCCATGTGAATTGGTCACTGCTGGAATTCTTTATGGAATGGAATTTCTGTATTTGTTTGACAAAATCAATGAACCACCAATGTATGTTTTCTGTTGGAATGTGGGTCACTCTCTGCTATGGTAGACTTTGCAACCTTTGATCTAAACTCTTGAGTTACCCAGTACCACTAGAGTAGCCAGAGCTCCCCTATGATTCTACACTAGGATATTAGAATAGTTAGCTGATTATATACCAATGCCACAATAGTTAGCTTATTTTTAACATTTATTTATTATTTTTTATGGTAGTTGTATTGTATGACTGACAGATTTAACAATCACATATTTCTTTTTAGCAGTCATCAAAAGTTGGTTTATTAATTTGTAATTTTTCAATTACATTTATTTTGCTGTAATTGACTCCTCTGTTTTGAGCAGCTAATACTTGAGTATATTACTTGAGAGAGAAAGGAGTCTGGAAAATTTTAAGGATGCATTTCTCTTATTTACAATTGCAAATTCAATAATACAGAAATTCATGAAATTCAACTTTTGAAAATATTGCAAATTTGAAACAGCTTCAGCAATAATAATTCAAATTCTTTACATACAAAAATAAGTGCATTTCAATAAGCAGGATTATAACTTGGAATTTTCAAGTCTCAATGCATGTTAACACAAATCCTTAAATTTCCATTTAGATCTAAACAAAATATTTTGTATCTAAAATATTTTTATGTGCAAATGAAGACTTTCAAAGTCATTTGGTCGAAATTCCATATTCTTAAAATTCAAATATGCTAAATAGAGAGCTAGTTGAAATATAGTTTAAAGAAATATATTTATTCACTAAAATATTATAATAATTTTAATTGAAATAGTGTTTCTAACACTGAGCATAGAATTCTAGATGAGACTGATACTGAAACTTATATTTTTGAGACTATAAATGAGTCTTTTTTCATTGAGACAATGGACTTGAGAATTTCTTGAGACGCAAAGATTACAAGAACTTTTACCAACCAAAAATAAAAATTTAAATGAGTTAAAATTATTATTCATTTCAAAAATTAGGTTTTAAATTTCCAGTTTACCATGTTTAAATAAATTCAAATATACAGTTAAGCACCATTGTTTTATTAAAATTTTATCAAAACCAATAACAGTCTTGATTTGAGGTGAGACTCATTGAGACTGATACCAAGACTTATGACTTAATTTTTTGAAACTGAGACCAAAATATTAATCCAAATTTCCTGACATTGACTGATAGGGAGAGAACTTCTCTAACCAATAGAAATTAAGAAGGTTTCCAGGTAATGATGTTTTTAATTTCTATTGGTTAGAGCAATTTCTCTCCCTATTGTAACATCGCTGGTAGTTGTTGCTATTTATCAGCCAGACCTCGCACTTTTCTTGTTNTAGGGCTATTATATGTAAGGCTCGATAACAAGCTAAACCATTGTGGTTGCATTATTTCCTTATATTTACATAATCATAATAGCAAAAACAATCAATGCACTAAATTAGTAAGTTGTAATACACACACGATCACTGAGTTGCCCATTCACACACTGATTCAGTTAATGGTATCCACCGCGGAGTTCAAGTAAAAGCTGGAGCTGTTGCTGCTAAAGAGATCTCTGGAATCACATGGCATTGCTTTGGGTCTCGACCCTGTCTTCCATCCACCACTCTCTATCTAAATAAGTTGCTGTTAGTTAAGCATGTAGTAAAGCTCATGCATATTAATCTAAGTTAATTAGCTAAGCACTCAATTAGAAAGAGAGGATTAGGAATCTGTCATACTTAATCATTGCATATACTGTGAAAAGTAATTAGTTGCTCTTAAATAATTGTGAAATTTGAATAGGTAAGATTCTACAATATACACTAACTCTCTAATACCCATAGATGCAAATTTGCAATTTCAGTTCAATCCATTCCTGATTTCAATATATAAAAAAGTATTTTGAGCCAAAATTTAATGCTTACTTAACTCTATGACATACTAGACAGACATCAATTATGATTTTCTCAAATTTGATATTTAATTGGGATTTTTGGTGACTATTGTAACATCGCTGGTAGTTGTTGCTATTTATCAGCCAGACCTTGCGCTTTTCTTGTTAGTGACTGGTATTTGTAAATATTGTAAATAACTTGTATATATAGAGCAATGCATTTTGTAAATAGAAATAGTTTGAACTGTATTCTCTTTGTGTTCACTAGAATCACACCCCAGTGATTCTACACTATCATTAAGTGTTTTTAACAAGGGTTTTAAGTTGAGTTCAAGTTGCTTATTCCAAGTTTGAGTTTTGACACTTGCTATTTGAGGTTGAGTATTTTTCTGAATAAATTTCAAATTTTATTGAGTTTTTTCTAATTCTGAGTTTTTTAGAATACAAGTAATTATTTTAATATAATACTAAGTTTTGTAAACTAAAAAATAATTATTTGCTATTCAAAGAGAAACTGAAATTTAAAATAATTCAAATTTTATGATATTTTTTAGTGCAGTTTTGATTAAGTTCAAGTTCTAATATTGTTGAGATCTCAAACTCAATGAACTTGGAAGACAAGTCATCAATGCTTGAACTTGATTAAAAATTCATACAAAAATGCCATTAATATTGAAATATTTTAAAGTTCAATTTCTTTATTAGTGTAGTGTAGAATCACTGGGGTGTGATTCTAGCCAACTCAAAGGGAATACAGTTCAAACTATTTTTCATTTACAATTTGGCTTTATATATACAATATTTACAATATGTACAAATATTACAACTACCAGTCACTAACAAGAAAAGCGCGAGGTCTGGCCGATAAATAGTAACAACTACCAGCAATGCTACACGCCACCCCAGGCCAGACTCGGCGACTTTTCTTGTGTGCCCAATGGCGGAGGATTTGGCCCAAAAGGATCCATTCGACAGCTCTTCACTCAAACATGCAAAAACTAAGGCGTAGAATTGTCTTACCCCTATTGATTGCATTAATCTTGTGGAGAGGCATCAGATTTAACCATTGAAACCGTGTCCATCCGCAATTGTGGCCAGCAATGACTGAGAACAGCAAACTAAAAACCATCTTCTTTGCAGCATCATTACAAGCTCCTCGCTCAAACATGCAAAAACTAAGGCGTAGGATTGTCTGACCCCTATTGATTGCGTTAATCTTGCAGAGAGGCATTAGAATGTTCTGCATCACATCAGGGTCCTGTCACGGTCGCCATGTAGAATCACTGGGGTGTGATTCTAGCGAACTCAAAGGGAATACAGTTCAAACTATTTTTTATTTACAAAATGCTTTCGGCTTTATATATACAATATTTACAATATGTACAAATATTACAACTACCAGTCACTAACAAGAAAAGCGCGAGGTCTGGCCAATAAATAGTAACAACTACCAGCAATGCTACATTAGTCAGAAATGATTATTTTTTAGACTATAGAACTTGAAATAATTTTAAAATAAATTTAATTTTATTCTAAATATTTAGGATTTACAATAAACTAGAACTAATTAACTTGAACTCAATTCTCAAAAAAACCTTTAGACAGAGTAAGTCAAATTATTCTAAAAAAACCCTAATATTGGGTTTGTCAGTTCTCTTTTGACGAATTTGAATCGGTACTTAATTTAGACATTTAAATTTTAACAACGTTAAAGGAAAAGTTTTGCTGCTTTATACTATTAGGATTACAACCTAATTCAATATTTTTTAATTATTTCAATTTTTTTCATTTTAGTTGGAAGTGCAGAATGATGTAAGGAATATACGAGATGCTGAAAGTGAATTGGCAAAAATTTGCGGTGTTCCTCAACCTTATATACTTAAGCCGCTTCTCTTTATAATATATATATTATTGACTTACTGAACTCCTGTATAAACATTCTACCGCATTCATTCGCGGATGATACAAATATGAGCAAACAAAAGGTCAAAAGAAAAATAAACTAGATTCGGTTCTTAATGAACTTGTCGAGTGGATGTCGCAAAACAAACTTTCTTTGAACACATCAAAAACTCAATTAATAATAATAATAATAATAATAGACTTTATTCCCAACTACAGGCTAAAACAGGAAATCAGGTAAAACAGATAGCAACATAAACAATATAAAAACAAAAAGGCACAGAGTACTTGGCAAGAGTTGAAAGTCAGCAATAGAGATGAGAGCACGAATGCCACGAACAGGAGTCCCCAAGGGTCGTTCAGAATTCGTTCGTCAGAAGTTCTGAAACAGGCTGGGCGAAGAGTTGGATCGAGATGATAAGATTATATAAGGTGATTCATGATCTTAAAAATGCGGAAGAAGTAATGTTCTCTCGATTTCTGTTTTTCGGATATTTCAGTTCAAATAAAAACATGTAAGAAGACCGTGACAAAGAATTAGCGGAGCGACGTGATACATAGTTTGAAATATCAAAGTGAAAATGGCCAGTCCATTTGTTGAAAAGCAAAAAAGAATGATAATCAATAAGGAAAATTATAAGCCAATATTTTGAAAATATAAGACGTTGCTCATACGAAGACAGTGATGTGGGTAGCACCATTTGAGGCAACGGTTGTTCATTTTCTCCATGCTCAATAGCAGAGACTTGTTCGCGTACCAGATTGCGAGGCGTACAATAGAACAGGCAATACACATGCTCGATAAATATGCAGTTTGGTGGCGATTGTAATACAGAAGGGCAAGTTGCGCTTTAGCATTAAAAAGGCAGATTGGGCTTTAACAAGTTTAGTGTTGATATGTAACGACCAATTTAGGTTGCATTGAATGCACACCCCAGGTCTTTAGGAATTTCGGTGGAAATGGCATTCTCACTTACAAATTTCTGAACATTTGCATGGCAGTTTGGGTAAAATATGGCAGCCAGTTTCGTTAGAACGAAAGACAAGAGGGAATGTCATTAATGAAAAGGGGACCAAGTATGCCTCCCTGGGGCACGCCACTTATTACATCACATTCAGCCGAGAGGCAGCCGTTCACTGAATAACGCTGCTTCCGATCGGAAAGATGGGAATCATCAAAGCCAGCAAATTGTCCTAAGCCAAAATCTTTAAGTTTGGTTAAGAGGACAGAATGAGGAACGTTGTCGAAGGCCTTTTGGAAATCATAAAATACACTTCTTTAGGTATACTGCGGGTGATTTAAGAATATATAAATAAACTATTAAAAACCCAAATCATGTAAAATATTTAGGAGTTATTATAGACAAGCGGCTTATGCATGTAAGCTATATTAAAGGAAAACTTTAAAAATGCTAAAATCGATTGTTTCAAAAAACGTTTTTTTTCAAAATTATAACACTTATGTTAATCCATCTGTTTTATACGGATTACTAATTTATGGATTTTCATCAAAAATATATTTGGAACCTATTCATAAAATCCAAAAGAAATTTTTCCAAATTATTTTAAATAAGAAGCGCGATTATCCTTCTCGTAAACTTTTTGAGGGAAGTAAAATACTATCCGGTTATGA
>CABFPE010000023.1:648951-673530 GCA_900660155.1 Hofstenia miamia
TACCCGTGTTTGGCCTTATCCGTAATAGTTTTACCCTTACACGCGAAAGTACATTACCCATGTTTTTTAGGAAGTATAACAAATTATAACAAAATAAAAACAATGAAAACAATAATGCAAAATATAAAAGAAAATATAACAATTTTGCAAACGAATAGAAAGATATTAATCCATCAAACTGTCTTTTTTCTTTATTATATAGTTGGCCTCCTCAGCTCACATTAAAATTCCAATGAAAAACATGTTTATGGTACATGAAATTAATACTAGTAATAAGTACATTTCTCCCCTAACAGCATGCAGCCATTATTAAGGCTGACTAAGGAACTGTTTCTCGTTGGCTACAGGCATTTGTAAACTAATGCCCATGTTCCACAGATTTTGTCTAGCATCAATAAAGCCTTCTTTGCAATAGCAAGCTAATAGACACGTTCAACCAGGGCGTGGATGGTAGCTATTAGAATTTACCGTAAAAAAATTTTACGTTTAGTATTTTTAAATAGTGCAAATGTGTGTAGAAAACCCGTACTCGCACAGCTCTAGTTCAGTTCATGCACGTTTATTTTTACTGAAGAGTAAAAATTTTCTCAAGAGAACAGTTTATTGAATTTTGTATTGATTTTAGCTTGACAGATTATTTGAAAAAGTAAATGTCATGCTTATTTAATGAGTTTGCTATATTTCTCAGTATCATGAAGCTGTTTGGGTATTAACCTTGAAAGAACAATTATTCACGTTTTATTGATTTAATGAAACTGATTACAAAGTGTTGACATTTCCAAAACTTTGAATTTAATCAAATGTCTAAGTTAATTACAACGCATACAATATAAATATAAATTTATTCAAAATACGCTTTCATTTTCAAATTTTTTATCGTGTTAAATGTTGTATGATAAGTTAAAAGTTTTTCGATTCAGCTTTATTCAATGACAGGTTTTTCCTTGAAATAAAGATCACAAGTATTATATACTGTGAAATTCTTTTTAGTTTCGTTTTATTAGCATTGCTTTTCATTCTAATGTTTTTTGCTGCGGCCCAATATCTTTAGTAAGATTTTGATAGAATTTGTGATAAATTATAAACAACACTAGTTAAGCCAATCTGGAAACTCACACTCGTCTTGAAACTATCCCCTTCATTTGCTTCCTGCTTTAGGAATCCAATTTTACAATTGCTTTATAAAGCAGCCTTATAATATTTAAGAAGAATCAAATACCAGTTCATTTCAATATTTTCTAATGGTAAAGACCATCTTTTTTAATTTAGAATAGTCACTACAAAATACTAACTATACAAATGAAGACATTCAAAAATCTAGATTTATACTTTGAAATGAAAATAATATACTTTCTTCAACTAAGTGTAATTTAGTTTTTGATTAAATATTCCAATTTTAAAACGCATATTTTATTACGTTATGGAGTGGTGTGTCACAACTATCCCACTACAAGGTTAACAAAAACATCATTTAACCTTAACTGGACCAGCGTGCCATATATCGCACGCTTCTTAAAAGCATGCTAGCACCCCCATTCGATAACTAATTATTGATTACAAATAGTTTAAAGTGTAAGTCAACTAATTAAAGGATTAATATTCATTCGTGTTATTCTCTTAGATGTAGAGTGCATATAAACTTTGAATACAAATTGTATAAAATATGCGCCATGTCTAAGCAATCTCTTTATTGTGGCTTTTGTTTTTAAGCAATTTACTTTGTAATTTTTTTATTTTCACGTTTGTATCATTTTTACACAGTAGAATTCCTTAAAAAGATCTAGCTAAATTTTCACATTTTAGAAAAATTAGTACTATAATAGACCAGCGTGACATATTTGGCAAAGAGTCTAATCAGATTGAAAATTACAAAAATTTTAAAATAAAATATATCCATGAAATAATTATGTAGCATTTTTACGAATACCACTATAAAATGAATTTTATACATTGATGTATATTTGGTCCAGTTAAGGTTGAATATAACTACAATAACTTGAGTAGATGTGATTTTTTTCTCTTCTTTGAACTTGATTTCAATAGTTAAAAATATCGATGAATACAGTACCATTTTACTATAATCACTGTAAGCCTACTTTCATTTTATACTCATACTTGCAAAGATGAAAACAGTTTGTCCTTAAACAGTTTCTCTTATATTGTAAACCTTTCCTTGTATATAAAGTGTGTCAAATTAATGGCTCACACTTGTGTAAAAACGATTCTTTACAAACGTCACTAAACATTTCCAAGATTTAATAAAGACATTCAAATATATTTCAACTTAGGAAGCCATCATTAGTTTCTTTACAAATTAGTTGCTCAAAATTTACTTGATTTTATAATTTTATATTTCATTAAATCTTAATTGGTAATAACAATTCATGCATATAATCATCTTTCGTATTTAGACTCGGTTAGAATGATTTAATTAAAATGCTTTCAATGATTTTGAGACGTTTTGCTTCTGTATTCTGGACAATTTTTGAGATAAGATATTCTTTATTCAAATAAATAGTAACAATTAGAAACTGGCAATTTATTTGAATAGCGTCATAAAATATACAAAACATATAAATTCATACAATAGAATAATACACTATATACAATAAATCTAACCGGCTATTGCTCTAAAAATTTCAAGAACGAGATATTGTTAAATCATTATTGTAGAATTTGTATCCTAGCGATGTTTTAACCGAAATAAATTTTAATTTGCTTCCTAAAGGCTTGCAATTTTTCAATGTTCTTTATCTCTTTAGGTAATGAATTCCAATTTCAAATAGCAATATTAATGAATGATTGCTTCAAAACTTTTTTTCTTTGCCTAATGCAGGTAAAGTGTTTTGATCTGGAATTCTGCTTATTGACATAGCCAGGCATTGAATTAGTATAAGGTAGTGTTCTGTCTCCAAGGCAATTTTTTCTTGGCCTTAGCCGGCCGTAAAAATAAAATTCCCCCATAGCTGGCCGCTAGCCGTAATTTTTTAATATAGTCGGTGCTTTTCTTTACTACTAAGTGCAATATTTTCAATTCAACAATTAAAACATATGCATAGTTTGAACAATTACAGAAAATTATAAAAGCGGCTGTTTTAAAAACCGCAATACAAATAAAATTGATGGAAAAATTCTAATGTTCAAAAATTTTATTAACATGTGCTGGACTGAGGCGATTTCTTGTATCAGAAATAGTCTTTCCCTCACCCACTAAGCACTCTTTCACATCCATTTTGTGTTTCTGGTGTAGCACGTAAATGCCTGGCATTGACGGCCAAATTGGGGTACTTAATGCGACCTTCTGATTTACAATAATTAATGTAGCGTCATGAGACAGTTCCCTACATGTAGTTTTGAGTCCTGATAAATATATATTAATACAATGCGTAATATGATACAATTTTTTTGTAATGCTCTCTTGGAAAAGGGCGCACTGGGGATGTGATCTCACACCCCCACCCCTTCCTACGTCCCTGTATTCTCAATATTGCAATGCATTCTGTGTACTTGTTAAGCATACATATAAACTAAAATATATTTGTGAGTCATATACAATATCCTCACTTTTATTATGAGAGTTCAAAACTGAAACAACGTGTACTCAATTGCAAATTAGTATTTTCGAATATGAATTTTAGCCGGTATTTTGCCGCAGCTGGCCGTTAGCAGTGGCTCTTTGGCCGTAGCTGGCCGTTGACCGTGGCCGCAGAACACTTGTATACGGTGGTAATTTTTTGATGAGTTTAAGAAATTAGCACCGTTTTTAAAATAATTAGCTGTCTTGGGAAAAGGATAGACCAAGAAATACAGTGCTTACGTCTGGAAGAATTTTAATTTCCATAATTTAAGTGACTCTTTATAAATGAATGGAAAAATTGAATTGCTTCGGTATTCTATAAAATTTTCACGTCATAACTTAGTCCACAATCTTTTAGATGTTTTGAAATGATAGAATTCGTTTCGTGTTTTCTTTTTTACTTAGTTGCCGAGCGCAATATCCTATATAGTTCTCATCATAGGTGCATTGACTCTTATAAATTACATTGGTTCTATCGAACATGTTAGTTGCTGATTTTAGGCCAAGCCTTGCATCCATTTTATCGATCAGCCAATTTCCAATTTTTTAGATATATAGCTGTCAATCATTAATATATTTTATTAATGATCTCCCTCCATCTATTGGTTTTGAAGCAAGGACTTTGAAAATGGTTATCCTCCGGATTTCCAAGTGTTGCGTTGTTTATGCGGTTTTACAAGTTCAGAAATCAGTGGAAGTCGGATGGGGTAAAGTTTTTCGGAGGAAATTTTGACGTTGTGGGTCTTATTTGTCTCAGTCACATTCCTTATCCTTTCCAAACCAGGATTTATTTTAATAGCACAATTCAAGCGTTCCAATGTTTAGTAATAGAACTGAGCAGTTTTAAAAGCTTAAAAAAATTATGTATTGTAATGTCAAATTGAATCCCACATTCGTCTTTTCTTGCTTGCGGTTGAGGCGCTTCACCTTTCTAACCCATTAATTACGTTTAATGTTTTTTTGTGAGAAACAAGTTACCAAATTTGTCAAAAAAGCCTTGAACAGGTCAAGGATCCTAGAGAAAGGCAAATATCAACTGTTTTTTTTATCGTTTTGTTTCAATTTATGTGGACCCTTTTCCAATTTTCGGAATTTTTCAAGTTGTTTCAGATATCTATTTAAACTTTATGATAGGAACTGCACTAAACTTCTATTCTTCAACTGTTATTGTCGCATTAAGAGGGTGCTGATGTTTTTCCAAATTGAACTCGGTCTTGCAATCAGATCTCTCCACATCTTCAAGATCCGCGTTTCTACGTTGCTGCAGCCATTCCTACAACTTTATTTGTTTAAAGACTCGTCACCATATACAGCCTGAAATTTTCACAAAACAGTGATTGCAGAATGGTCATTTATTAATCTGTATTTTCTAAAAGTGACTGCTTTTGGGGTGTGGAGATAGGACGTAAGTTACTAGATAAGTTAGCAATTGATATTGCTCAGTATCTGTCAACAGTAAGGTACAATCTTCGCGAAGAGAAATATTAGTTATTATGGATACATAGCATAGTAATTCAGTAAAATGAATCTACATTGATAGTAAGATCCAGCGAAATTTTGAGAATGACATTGATTTGAGAAGCGTTTATATGCAATCGTCATTATAAGAAGCAACACACTTTGAAATTGTTATAGAAATTTCTCCATTAATTTTATGGGATAGTTTCTGGAAGGGCCCTAGCCACGGGGAGAAGGTCAGGCGAGCCCTACTGCACAATAAAGCTAAGAGCAAAATCAGCGTGTAAAAATATAATTTTTTAATTCAATAATGTCGTGAAGTGTTCTTCTAAGGTCTATTTTGTCAATATTTTCACTTGATCACTACTAGATGCCTCCAAGTCAGAAAGTCTTGTTTACGCCCATGCACATTGGTCTAAAATATGATAATGGCAATATTATGGTAGCTTGAATTCCATTATTGATATAGTGACTATGCACTCAATAAATAATTGCAATAATAGGCATTACGGAAAAAATGGGAAAATCATGGTAAATAACCAAAAATCATTAAATCAAAATTCAATTTGTTAAAGATGATAAGCGAAAAGTTTTAGTTTCTACTAGGATTTCGTCAAAATTCCCCAACAGTTTGGTTGACATTTAAGAAAACCGCAAGTGCTTCCGAATTCAATGAGGTCAAACTTTTACGATAATCTGTATGCATTACCGGCTAGCCGGACTAGCAATAACTGGCATGCACACCGTTTGGAAAATTCCAACAAGGTTGGTTATTCTATCAGGCAAAATTTAAAAAGACATTTCCAGTTATCTCTGATAAAAAGTGAATTTTACTTAGTTTAGTAGAAAACCCTATGAAAATCTTTTTGAGAAAATTTTATTTTTCGGCAGCCTACAGTATTTGCAATTAGAATAATAACTAAATTTATGCTTCTGCAAACTCATTAAATTGTTCTGCTTTTTGAATGTGTATTTTTACTTCCAATTTCTTATGAACTAACTAATATTAAAGCAATTTGCACTTGAGAATTTAAGAAACTTTATAAAAAATGAAGCTTTGACGCTAGCATTTTTTTAGTATTGGAAAGGACCCTCAAACCAAGTTTGACATTTTGTTTGCAAACATATTCAAAATTGTTTGAACAAATTTTGGGAAAATGGAGAAATATGTGATTTTAACCATTCTAAATCGATTGTTCATTCTGACAGACTAGGATGTCAATGACAATGCTTTTGGAATAGTTTATTTCAGTAAACAATATTCATTCTGCACTTTTTCAATTACAGAATGCAATAAAATTCTGAAATGTCCCTTAACATTGACATGCAGGGTAACTTTAATTCCACTTCTGCTGTGAAACTCTCTTTGTTCAAGTCCATTCCTCGCGCTATTCTTCCCGTTCCTTGTTCCACTGTATGGAACGTTTCCAGAAGCGTGCCTTCAAATAGATCTCTCCCTTGCCATACAAAGACGCCCTTCTCAAATTCTCCACTCTTCCGCTGGGGAAATGGCGCACCTTTCCGATAAAAGCAACATTGCTAGTATAGTCTGCACAAAACGCTTCAACATAAACTATACGAAATGCATGAAAAATACAAAAATCATTAAAATCTTTAAGAACTTCAAAGATTAAAATTTTTGACTTCTTAAATTGATCCTTAAATCTGTTAGGGTTTTTCTTCCATCCTAATTATTATAAATCACGTCTACTATTTGTGTCAGGTCGGGTTAACACATTTCCCATTATGATAGTGAATTCCAACCTGCTTATAAATTACTTGCCTTAATTAAATTCTTGTCTATGCGAAAAGGCGTGAAGATAGACATATAACAAGATTTTGGAAGCCTTTGAGTGCTAAAATATTTTGGATGATGTGCGCAGGAGCGTACCCATAAAAATGCATTTCACGATCCTAGATTTTAAATTTTTCAATTTTTTACGAAAAAATTTTTTGATTTATCCAGTCAAAATTAAGTTTGGAAACCTGACGAGGGACATGGTGGAATGTANGGGGGGGGGGGGGGGAGAGATGCGGAAATATTGTCGCTAATTTTGTTATGAATAACAAGTTTTATCATTGTTTCATACAATGACCATGTTCTAGACGTTCCGTTTTAAATCTTTATCTCATCTGCAAATACTAATTAACCTTTTTTAAAAAATTTTTATACTAATAAATATACTTTAGAAGAAAAAAAATGAAGTTTGTGACATGTGAATTAATTATTAGATGAAAAAATATGTTTTTAATTAAGCACAAAGTCCATATATAGAACTTTTAGCACAGTTAGGTAGAATTTCTACAATGAAATCTTATAGATTGTTCAGTATCACTAGATATTCCGTACACCTGAAAAATTATTTATGGGTGTCAATTCATTGATTAATTGAACGATTGGAAGTGTAAAATTCGATTGATTTGTCAGTGCAAAAACAGAAGGGAGATAATCTATATTAATTTTGATCATACATTCCATGTAGTTGGTGAGATGAATTGCAAATGAATATTAAGAATTAAAATATAAATTCGATTGCACTTTTATCGGTGAAAACTAGATTTGATACGCCTTTTTCAAAGATTCTTCTAGGACTGTTTGATGCTTGTTTCTTATCCTGAGATAATAAGGTATATCACTTATTAATCTAAATTTTATTTATTGTTTAAAGGAAGATGGTCTTTAAATTTTAATTAAAACAGCGAATGGATTTTATCTAAATAATTTATCATATATACATCAAGAGTCTCATTGCATTGACAATGATTTCTTAGAAGTTTTTGATCTTTTCTTCATATTGTTTGTTCTTCCACCTTTAAAAGTATTAACAATACTTAAGTATTGTGTCATTAATTTTGCCATTTGAATCTCATAAAGTTGATTTTCTGTTAATCCTTATAAATTGGTAACTGTAATTTGCATTTTAAAATAGTTCGAGTTGAAGCATATTCATTTTATGATTATTTAACTTACACAATCGGCTATGCTTTATTCAAAAACTTGGTTTAGCAGAGATACAACGGGACGCAATTCATAACCTGGTTTGAAAATATTGAGGAAATAAACCCTAAAAATGCATTTCACTATCCTAGATTTAAGTTGTACATTTTTTTACGGAATTTTTTTGATTTAACCAGTGAAAATCCAATTTAAAAACCTGAAGGGAGCATTCCACCCCTCTTGCAGACGCCACTGGTTAACATTGGTTCTAACAGGGAAGGGTGAGGATACACATTTTGTGAATTTTGATAAATTATTTAAAAGTGCACTTCCATTGTTGGCATTAAATTTATAATCATGTGAAAAAACGTGTAAAAATCACATTTCTCATAAATAGGAATAATTTGACGTATATAACTGCATTGATTGTAGTTTCAAATTTGAATTTTGAGACTCCAAGACATCTTAAATCTTAACATGAATCAATTACAGATTATCATATGTCATTTTAAGGAATTGTTACAGAAATTGGTCTTGCTTTTATTGCAACTTTAGCAATTGAAGAACAAAATGACGTTGAAAATTAGCAACAGTGTGATTCCCATGGTATCAGTGAACTAAGAGCATATAAATAAAATGGAGGTTGATTATGATTTGCTTCTAATTCAAGCATGAATTACTTGAAGGGTTTCATTATTTGTGGACAACTATCCATTTCATTTTCTTTAAATATTATCATAGAACTTCTTGTTATAGTAAATAGTAGAGACAACACCTGTAAACTTATATACCAAGCAATCTCAGTTATTGAAGACTGGGATGGCTTCAAAATAATACTACAACTATAAAATTTAAATTGTGATTCTATCACGAATTAATCAAAATGTTTAATCTTATAATTTTTGCAGTTGATGAATTATAAATATTAAGAAAATTGGATTTGATGTCAATGAAATGTTATCCAAACTAATCTGGTAGTAGACAGCCTTCATCCATGAGAAATTCTTTTACTCAGAATTCTACATGCATGTAAATAAAAAATATTATAAAAAAGAGTAGCTAAGTGAAAATCCTATTACTTAGAATCACTGAAGTAAAGATGTATTATTTAAATAAATAATAAAATATTTAAAGATTTGAATTTTGCACACTTTTGAAGTTCCATCATTTGCATAGGGTTTTGTATTCTCTGTGTCAATATTGTTCTCAAACGAAGGTTATTGTTTGTCGTCACATGGAAATTCATTGATACCTTAATATCTTCAGGTGGCAATAGAAATGTATCAATAGTCGCAATGTGAGTAATTAGGACCGAATTTGGTATATTTTTCTCCTGCCTTCAAAATCACAAACAGAAAGAGTTTTATATAAAATTTGCTGTATCCTAACATAATTTTCATAAATTTTAAATCTGTGTATGATGGAATACGCTTACTACTTGCTATTCTTTTTAGTAAACATTTCTAATTATTCTTTATTGGATGCTGCTTACAATGTTGCTAAATGTTAACAACAGTGCTTCTTGGTGTCATTTAATTTAAATTATTTTACTGTGGAATGTTTTTGCTTCAATAGTTTTCTGAAGCTATTTTGTCGAAATTTTATAGAAATCTATATGTGATATTCTACATCTATAGTTTTTAGTTTTTGGAATATAAGATATATTTTTGAGATGCATTGTTATTTTGAATAGATCGCAATGTCATAATTTAAGGATTAAGGATAAAGCTGCACAATATGTTTTTGACTTTGAAGAGGCCTCTTCTTTGAACAACTTCATTAGCATCTGAAACCTTTATTTTTAAATAGTTTTCTACCTCATGTAAATTCTAATCATGTTTTTTGAGCATTTGATTTCGTGATGTTTTTAAGTTTTGAAATTTGAAAACTATATGCTGAATCTTGTTTATAGCATTTGTGCCAATTGGGATCATTACTTCCTTAATATGGATGGCAAATATTTTGTCCCACATCATATCATTATTTTTTACAGTTTTCTATTACTCATACTCTATTGGTACGATTCTTTTTATAGCACATCTTTAAATTTTAATGTTGAACAGCATGCAAATGCTAATTTTACAATCATCAACCGTGCACTTGTCATTGTTCGCTAAAAGTCCCTTTTCTAACATGTCGCAATCGAACTACAATTTTGTTATTCTCTAAAGTCCGTTTCAGTTGTAATATAATAATTGGTGATGTTATAATGGAAAACTCAATATAAACCTTGACTGACTGGAAATTAGGGCATTGTTAAACCATAGAATATAAACATAAAGTCCATATGGAAAAAAGTTTTCTTATAAAATTCTATTAATTTTTTATGCTTTTAAATACATCAATGCATTTATTTATAGCGGCAATTGGTAATTAGTTTCAGAAATTGACGAAGATATTTTACTTAATATTCTATTTTACAGGTTGCGTTTCCTGGGCCCGAAAATATTTTTTGGCTCCGATCTCTCGTTTCGTTTGCATTGATCATATAATAGAAACGGGGGTGCAACTGTTCGGTCAAATCTATACTAACATCTTTAAACATTTGATAGTTTTACAATACGTTAATACGAACAATCCTATTAATTTACACTCGTTCAGATACAAGCAAGATCCCTGAGTAATATATTTCCAATAAAAAGTTTATTCGGCAATGAGATAATATTTTTAAAAAAAACCTTTTCCAAAGAAGTTTCTGAATAACTCAGTTACCAGGGCTTGTCAACATGTCTTTTATGGTGTTTACCGGTATATTTAAACTTAACCCAGTAAAAAGTTTTGAGATCTGTTATAAAAATAAGAATGTTTGAGTAGACTTTATACTGAGAATGTATACAATCTGTTTCATATGTGTTTGTTGTAGGCAATGTACAAACAACTGTTGTAATTAAAATATAGGCATTTACTCAAGTTCATGTCTAATGCTTTAAACACACATGGAAATAAGAGATGCAATCACTTTGGAACAGTAATAAATTTCCAACATATCCTGGTGAATAATTGATGCATTTGTTTTCGCATTTCTACAGACGAATCTTTCTATTTTATGCTTTTCCACATTTCTTTGTTATTTTTGCACGTCTTATGAATTTTGTATCAATTTGTTCTCTAGCTGCCATGACAACGTGGATACACTTTCTCTTAAAATTAGGTTGTGTGCGTTAATAATTTATCACGTGCGCTTTCCACTGCCTCGTTTGTCCGCCTCATTCGTCCATTCAACTCATCCACGTTTCTCCATCCTCCAATTTCGTTTGCGTACGTTATACAGTAAGTATATCCTTTTCTCTTGACTATAGCAGAACTTATCCGGTAGACATCTGTGTTAAATCGTGCATCTGGTATCGTGAGTGTACGCAGGTGATACACGCTTGCAGCTGCCCGTATGTAAGGCAGCTTTAAAATCATGATTTCATTATATATATTTAAATGATTCCCTCTTACTTGTGCTGCTCTCATTTTAATGTTATATATGTCAATTTCCGTTAATACAATAGTTTCATATGGTTAATAAGGCCGGAGAAGAGGTTTATGTATGTATATGCACATGTAAACATAATGAACATATATGCTCCACTAAACTTTGTTTTCATAAACCATGCATATTAAATGCAATGAAAATACTATTACAACATTCTTCAGACATCTGGTATCCTTGAATGATACTCATATACATTTATAACATTGGATTTTCAATACAGTTTCTTTTTCTGATCTTGGTTATTAATGAAAAAGTGTATACAAATATTTGTTAATAATTTTTTCTCGGTCCTGTACTTGTTTTAATCATCGCAATATTGATATTTTCAAGCAGTCAAATGCCATATTTTATTTTTTATTTTAGAGATTCCATATTGTTACAATGAAAAGTGGAACGACATGTTTTCCTAATTAAAAGATCTTATAACGTTCTGAATACTCAACAAAGAATTTTAATGCTGTTTTTGTTGAGTTAGTGTAGATCAATTTATGGGACTGTAAATGCTTTGAGACGTTGTTTACAATACAGTTTTATATACCATTACTTAGTAATTGCCGGTTTATTTGACTTTGGGAGCGGTCAGAGAATTATAAATAACAAATTGATACTGTATACTTTCTACTTAGTTTGCAGCACGAAAAACGCAGGCATTTCAAATTTCAATTTTTAAAGCATTTTAGAGGGAACTTTTAATGACTTGATATTCTCATTCTTTATTCTTAAGTGAGGTGATTTATCTTCATTTTTCAAGTTATGCAGTGATTAATTGAAGCTTAGAAGATAACCTTTCTAATTAAGTTGAAGTAAAATAATTAGCCAGAACTACTTCGCTGTTAACTCAAACTTGTCTTATACCTTGTTATGAAACTGCCTGCTATCATGCAATAAATTTAAAGTCTGATTTCATTTCTATAGACATTCATGTATGGGTCAGGACTAGAACAAGAACAAACTAATATACGTTGATCATAAGTGTAATAAGACTTATAGCAAGACCATACTATGCAGGACCAACTCCCAATCTCCGTATTTTGAAAACGAGAATAATTTTTCAAGATGACTGAAGAATCAGAAATGGGAAAGATATCAACAGCAATGTTCCTGACATAAACATCCTTCTACAAATTTGTCTATTAAAAGGTGACCATTTTCAATATGGAGATTCTCACATGATGATATATCATTTTTTGATAAAATTTTCTCCTTTTGCAAGTTTACTAGATAAGTAGCGTACGTCCTAGGTCGGGCAGATATTCTATTTTATTAACATTTGTTTGTATGCAATGACAACTTGCGTTTTGATATAAAGATATTGTGGCATTCTTCTTTAACTTGATCAAATCAATTGAATCAGTGACTTGTAGTATGGGTTTCTTGAAATAAAGAGATACATTTTTCGTCCGAGCAATCACCAAATTAACTACATAGTGAAGCTATATACATTTCTTACAAAACATATCATAAAAATATTAAAATGTTTAAATTACTATAATTGTCTCTTACCACCTCTACGGAAAAGTCTGGTATTTTTGAAACTAATTTCATGCACATCATAGGCATTAACTTTTACTCTCAGCAAAAAACATGCAATACAGTCAATACAGTTTCCCCCGATTGCAAACTTAGAGTGAGAAATTAATTCAATTTTTTATTTCAAATGAACTTTAATTTTAAAGAATAACAGTTAATTGTTTTGGTCAACTTTCCACACATTTTTGACAACTTAGAAGAATCAGCTTTTACATATCTAGCCTGTGCTTGGGAAAGATAAAACAAAATTTTCTGTAAATTATTGATTTCTTATTATTTGCTGACGTAAGCATTTTACATAAATATTGCTGAAATTGTCAAAATATAAAATATAAGAAAAAAATGTATGTCACTAAAAGTCACTTTTCATGAGTAGTGACATATAATATTATTTAAGACTCTCTGTTGGTTTCAAGAACACAAAAAATAAAAATATTTCTTGTTTTATGAAGTCACAAAATTTTGAGACGTAGGCCTTAATGCATACATTTTTTATTAAATCCAGTGTAGGACTTTGTGGCACAAGAATTTTATTTCTTCCAATCTCATTGCATGCCAGCTTCATGAAATATTTTGGTCCCGTTGTCTCATGTGGTCCGCGTCATAAGGTTTATAATAAACAATTGTGCATAATATTTCGTTACCTGATTTTCTACATATAATCCCAGCTCCCATTCCTATGGTACTCGGTCTAGTAAATCCCATTGGACAAAATGGTCCTAACAGAACTCTGTTATGGAGCCCACTTCCTCCAGTTTGAATAGGTTTGATCAAACGATGTAATGGAATTATCAATTAAATGGAATTGATAAAATTTTCTGGTTAGCACTGGGATGAAATTCTCTGAAAGCATGTTTTAATATTGAAATTGTATGCTTAAGCTAAACATGTTCATCACCACCTACTATTTGAACTTCTGACGTTGAATTCAAAACCTAATTTAAGTGCGGTTGGGACGTAAGTTTATTTGAATTCCAATATTTAATTTTATTACAATTGTTAAAACTCATGATTTGTTAGATAGCTTATTCTCCTTTCATTGCATAACTCGTAGAACTTCGATAATAGCGCGGTTCACATAAGAAATATTTTCCAACATCAACAAGTAAAATTAATTTTAGATTTTCATCAATGGAGAAATCAAGCGGTTGTAAATTGGAAGCTTCCTCTAGCAGTGAGGTTTGTTTTATAATTGCGTGGTTTTCAACCGCATTTATTATATCTGTGGTTTTAGACTGCTGTGATGCTCGAATGCGACAGTGCTGCCCAAAATCTTGTTGCGCAATTTGATGCAGAAAGCACACCCACCACTACTGATGGTAATATTTCTTTAATACTATAATCCAAATTTACAAGTATGATTCTGGTATTTCCTACTTTCTTCTTGCTTAATCAACAATAATTTATTGCTGCTTGGCATTTCAGGGGATTTTGGATACTCAAAAAATATAATAAACATCTATGGTTTAAATATATCTGAATTTTGCTATAAAAAACTAAGGCTTGTAATGAAGAGTTATGGTTTATTTCTGACTAGGACAGAGTATTACTCCAATTGTAAACTTGAAATCATCCTTTTTCTAAGACCGGTGCTTACAGTGCAGGAGGGCAAGATCATTTGCAAATAGAATTGACCTATCTTAAAATGATAACCCCGCCATGCTAATGTTCGCATGTGCATTATATTGTCCAATCTTCATTTCCAATTAATTACTGACGTAAATTTAAAAAATTATTACAAAATGTCGGGTTATGGGAAAACATATACGGATAACAATTACAATGCTGTCTAATTTAGATATTTTTTAGGAATAAATTAAAATAAATTTGATTGTTTTCTTTTAAATTATGTATTAATGTCTAATCCTTTGTCTTATAGTAACTAAGTTAATAACAAATATTTTTAAACCTGTTATTCTAACTAACATTCTTATTTATTTATCAGCTTGATACCATGCAATAATTAAGAACAAACCATGATATATGCATATGTCATGATATACAATATGTCGATGTTGTTTCAAATCCACAGTATATGAATGATTCAGAAAAAAGTTTTACGAGATTTAAAGACTTATAAATTTATTTAAGAAAGGAAATTTTTAATTTATTCCAAATAAAGACTTTAAAGGAATTATTGATTGCAATTCGATTATAAATTTATAGTAGGATATGAAATATTAACACCTAGTTTTATTTAATGAGATTAGCGTGTTTCGTTCTCTCACAAAGCACCCTCGCTAATTTAGCATTTGATAAATTGATCAAAGCCTTTTGTAAGGTTGATTATTATTACTAACGCTAATTGTGTTAGCGTTTCATTCTTTTTAACACTTTAATTAGCTCAGCAAAAACTTTCAGAAAGTTAATTTAATATTGCGACTATCATCCACCAATTTTATTTCGATTAAAAGTTACTCTGAAAATCTGATAATTCTTAGCCTCATTTTGTTAAGCCTTGCGTTTTTTCAACTAGAAAATTTTATGCTTGTATGGTAATTAAACTCTTGAATGTGGTGTGGCTTGCAAGCCCTTATATTTTTTATGTTATCTCATCCATTTTAAATTATTTCATGAATTCAGGTACTAAGGAGACCTGTGCTGGGAAAAAGTCACTTCATCGCATTCTATACGATTAATATTTCAAATCATAGCAAAAATTTATGCTTGTCCCCAGTATTTAGAGACAATAGTCGCATTCCCTGCAGTAGATTAGTATAAAATAAGAATCGATACACACCACTTTTTTCAGGGTTACCACTTTTGTAAGAATGGGTTGGATAACAAAGGCCTTTTTAAAACCAAGCAGAGGAAGATAACGTTGGGTTAGCAAAGTAGCGTACAAATTTGAATTTGTTCAAAATGAAGTACGATATATTAAAAGGTTTCCGTTTTATATGTCACTATCACTTTAGTAAACTATACAATTAGTTAAAATGTGTTGTAGACTATGCGCTTTTCAGGCAAAAAATAGGTTGTTTTGCTCAAATTTGATCCTTAAGCTTAAATTAAGGATGACCATGATCAGTCTTTCTAACAGAGATGGAAAACACTCAGCGCTCAAGCTTTGAGGAAATCATATTGTCACCACGATGGTAATTCACTATACCACACAGAAATTTATCAGATGCAACTACATTTTAGAGAACGAAATCCTCAAACACGAAATCTTTTGTTGATATTTCGTTCCACAATTTAAAGTTTCTTTACATTTTATTTAAATACAGTTCGAATTTGAATGTGTTTTGAGATATAATTGACAGGTACATTAATGAAATAAACAGAGTAAGGATGAACTGCGTGTGTGTGATTGGGTTAAAACGAGCAGAAAAGTGGTTGTTTTCATGATCCAAAACGAATCTGCGTTTTCAATAGTTTCCCTCGATGTTCAACTTTGAGTTAGAATCTAATTTAACTTTAACTTTTTTGTTAGGTAAACTTTCCAAGTATATACCGTTGGTTTTAAAAGCTTCACGCATGTGCATGGAGAAGGACAAGTTAAATGTTTTTGATTTCTAAAGCGAGCGAACATGGGTCTGAAAGCCACATCTGCAAATATGTCTCTGAGTGAAATGAGACTCGAACCTCGTATATCGATTGAAGTAATCTAAATGTGGACAGCATTTCACTATTCCATAAATGTTTAAATTACTATAATTCTATTTAAGAATATGATAGCTAATAAACAAGACCCATTCTTTACTTTTTCGCTATGCATTGTAAAAACATGTTTGATCGTTTGAGTTTCGTATGTATGTATTAGAAGATTATTTCGCACCTTTAAATTCAAATATGGTGCTTATTTTAGCCAAACATTATATTAATTAAAAATCGTTTAATTTTGTATAATATGTTGATTAAGCGAATCCGTGTGAATTTATTTTTATCATGAGGTGTTGATAAAACTTTCATGGGAATGTGGGCTTTATCGCATTCAAGTTTTCATAACAAATAATCCTATTAGTATTGTGAATTTATTTGGGCTCGACGGTATGAACATTTTGAGTGTCCTTTCCATTCGATTCGGTATCTCACAAAATACCGCGGTATCGGTATTACTATGAAAGATCAATAGTATATTTGGTGCATGTATATATATATATATATATATATATATATATTAGGGCTATTCCAAAAATAGGTTTTTTGGAAATGTGCAAATGCTGCTTGGGGTTCCAAGGAACCTCAATATACGAAGTTCTATGCTGCAATAACATTTTAAGTATTCCTTTGCTTTTGGATAAAACACTAGTGTGCTATAAAGCTCTAGATAGATGCTTGTGTCAAAACTTTGATTTAAAGCCAAACAGAGGTGCAAGTATTGGCGATTAATCACAAAACTTGCTGAAGATGAGGCCAGTTATCTGTTAATAGAAAATTATTTATAGTTCTAAGTGTAACAGAAAATCAGTGTTTACTTTGAAGCTTGACTTTTTTTAATTGCAAAGTTTATGAAATACATCTCTATATTTTGCATAGGATATTTTCTAGTGTCTTTAGAATATCATTTCATCATTTGCTCTTGATAATGAAAGGAATGCAATAGGCACCATTAGACTTAAAATTCCTCAAGAATAATCACAATGCAGTGTATTTTAAGTTTCATTCCCATTAAGCCATAAATCTACCAACAATATGCATGGTTGTAGAAAGTTTTTAAACTATTTTAATGGACTTTCAACAGTTAGACCAAGTTTGTGATTTCGTGATTTTAGGGCAGGTGCAGTCTTAGAATATTTTCAATTGGTTGCGGTTCAATTATTTTTTATATTATTACAAAGCATAACTCGCAATTTAAGGAAAATCAAATCAAATTATATCTTTCAAAAGTTGAAATTTTTGAAATTTTCCACAAAAAATTTAACCTATACATATACATATATATATATATATATATATATATGTTTATGTGTGTGTGTGTATGACAGCTAGTATTAGTCTTTTATCTAAAGCGCTTTTCATTCATGAGTATCAGAAAATTTTGAAAATAACGGTTTTATCTTATGAAAACCAATAAAAGTTTATTTATATTTCAATATTCACATAAACAGTTTTTGGAAATGAAGATATAATAGGGGTGGATAGGGGTCGGGAGCAGAGTGGGGACAGCCGTCCTCCCTGTTTAGCTAACAAATAAGAATATTGAAGCAACTTAGTAATTTAATTATGTTTTCCGTAACAATAACAGACGAATATTCCATCGGTCATTTAACCTTTTTATGTAAAATTTAAATTAAGAAAGGGAATGACGTAATTTAATAAATCGTGAAAAATTTTTATTATTAAAATTTTTTTATACCATTTGTCCACCATTCCACACTAAAAATTGCAAACCTTTACCTCATAGAATTGACTATATTTTCCTAAAAATTCCATTTTCTAAGTATTCTCTTTACTTCAAAATTTAAAAGGATTTGGTCAAAATTGTTTTTAGGTATTTTATCGACACTAAAATGTTAGTTATAGTATACCATTGCTATATCAATTATATGAAATTTTTGTTCCTATGTAAAGTGGAATTGCTTTGTAAATTTTGACTTTATCGCTTAAAACAGCTCTATAGGATTATGATTTTTGCATTGCAAAGAAAAAATCTGTAAATTTTGTGGCGCTAATCAGCCATATAATAGTAGCTGCTTTTTTAATATAACTTTTTCTTGAGAAATTTCGTAATTTTCCAAAGTGCTTAAGCCTCAGACAGAAATGTTCCATGTTTTCATATTGCAAGCATTGACCCGTGGGCTTGCACACAATACTCACAGCCTACTTTTCAATAAAATACCGATCTATTTTTATAGGCAAGATACCGCGTTGTTGGTTTCGGGATCGGTATACCGCCGGGCCCTAGAATTTGTACATTGGAAAAAGTCTTTTGAATGGTTTGGCAATGCAGTTGGGCTGGGCTTGTCTTGGACCTAATGTTTTAATTGCTATTTGAAACAGGCGCAGCTTTAAGATTTTTAAAACAGGGGGGCACCATCCAATTTTGTTTCAAGAAAACTTAAACTAAAATGGAAATTTAAACAAAAATAACTCCAAGAGAAAACTTCATTGTAAAATGTAATCTCTAAATGCCCAAATTAATGCAGTGCTCACATTAAATTGTCGGACGAAACTTGCAAACATCAACATAAAAAATATTTGAGGAAGACACTTTTACAAAAAACTAAGAATCCCCAAAAGGGGGGGCACTGGCCCCCGGGTGCCTCCCCCCTAAAGCCGCGCCTGATTGGAAAAACTAACTGCTTAAATTTTATCAGTGTTCCATTGTTAGCACTAATTTCGTCTAATATATATATAGAGCGTTTCTGTGTGCATCAGATCAGTCCAGATTCTGAGTTGTCTCTCTGGATTTGCGCTAACACAGGGTGATGTAAGTTACCCGAATTTTAGTAATTTAATAGGTAAAAGTGATCTTTCCTCCGAGGGATAAACAAGGTTAGTTGCTACCAGAGGCACTGGAATGGACATATATGGCACGTTTATCCAACTAGTTAACAACAATTGAACTGGATATGTTAATAGGCTAATTGGATACGCACCTGTAATCAATGCATTATTCAAATTATCCAATCAAATTCTGCTGCGCTTGTGACATGTACCGAGCTTGGACCTAAGAAATCTGTTCATTCCCTAACTCTGATACCTCTATTATCGTACTATGCTATAGTAGTGCATTTCTCTATGAATATTTGAAACCGTTTACTTTCTCTTTTGAAGTTATTTATGAAGATAATCTTACAAATGATTGAGCATATTAGGAAGTGTGGAATCATTCTAAGTTCGAATTATATTCACTATTCATATCTATACGAATTTAACACAAAAACTACATCGAATTATTTCTGAATAAAGACTAATTAAATTTCACATTTAAGATATATCCTTTGGTCATGGCTTTACCTGAATATCAAAATACTTCTATATTTGCTAAGCTAGTGATTAATTTGNTAAGAATCCCCAAAAGGGGGGGCACTGGCCCCCGGGTGCCTCCCCCCTAAAGCCGCGCCTGATTGGAAAAACTAACTGCTTAAATTTTATCAGTGTTCCATTGTTAGCACTAATTTCGTCTAATATATATATAGAGCGTTTCTGTGTGCATCAGATCAGTCCAGATTCTGAGTTGTCTCTCTGGATTTGCGCTAACACAGGGTGATGTAAGTTACCCGAATTTTAGTAATTTAATAGGTAAAAGTGATCTTTCCTCCGAGGGAT
The DNA here is from genome assembly GCA_900660155.1 of Hofstenia miamia. Lineage (NCBI taxonomy): Eukaryota > Metazoa > Xenacoelomorpha > Acoela > Hofsteniidae > Hofstenia > Hofstenia miamia. Next base: position 669,151 of record CABFPE010000023.1, read on the forward strand.
AAACAAGGTTAGTTGCTACCAGAGGCACTGGAATGGACATATATGGCACGTTTATCCAACTAGTTAACAACAATTGAACTGGATATGTTAATAGGCTAATTGGATACGCACCTGTAATCAATGCATTATTCAAATTATCCAATCAAATTCTGCTGCGCTTGTGACATGTACCGAGCTTGGACCTAAGAAATCTGTTCATTCCCTAACTCTGATACCTCTATTATCGTACTATGCTATAGTAGTGCATTTCTCTATGAATATTTGAAACCGTTTACTTTCTCTTTTGAAGTTATTTATGAAGATAATCTTACAAATGATTGAGCATATTAGGAAGTGTGGAATCATTCTAAGTTCGAATTATATTCACTATTCATATCTATACGAATTTAACACAAAAACTACATCGAATTATTTCTGAATAAAGACTAATTAAATTTCACATTTAAGATATATCCTTTGGTCATGGCTTTACCTGAATATCAAAATACTTCTATATTTGCTAAGCTAGTGATTAATTTGTAAAAGCAGCCAAATGTTAGGAAGTATTTTCTTGCTTAGCTGCATTGCTTAAGAAACAGCATTTGTTTATTCTTTCAAAGACCAATATTTTAAATTGTAACCAGAAAAAAAGTACCTTCGCTATTTGACTGAATGCTTGAAGATTTTAATTGATTTGTAATGTTGACATTCTATTAATGTACAAAATAAATTATATTGTTGGTTAATGTGGAAGCCTTGTTAAACTATAGTTAAAAAATGAAAATTATCATGTTAAAGTGCAATGCTTAAGTGTAGAAACTGAGGCTAGATTCTTTCTCACCAATAATTCATTAAAGTCTGAATTTTTCTTTGTTTTAATTCTTTCAAGTCCAATGGCAACTTCAAAATTGAAAATGATATATAAACCGGTGATTAAACCTTTTTCTTTTTTGATTCGAATGTATTTTTGTGCAAGCAGTTTAAAAAATTCGAGTACCTATTTCATAAACATTTAAGAATTAAAATCTGTATTACAAAAAATGTATATTATTTTTTATAAAAAATCAACATTACTTTCATTAGAAATGTTGACTACAATCTTATTTTTATAAAAGAACATAGAATATTGTTTTGTTAAAAAACGAGAATATTGAAGTTTTTACAACGACACGGAACGAATTTGCCTTCTAGAATTAAGAGCAATTTCTGGCTGTACAAAGCCTGCGTTTGTAGTCGCAGTTAAAACAAATGATTTCTTGTATTGATTTACTCTTTACATTTTAGTATTGAATTTTTCCCGCATCTGAATCAGTCACTTTCAATATATTTCGTTTTGATTGAGGGCGTAGAATTTACGTCAATTTTAATTTATAGAGCCGTACATTACCATTAGTAATTTATTAACGAAGCCTGTCTGTCAAGCGCCATAGCGATCCATTTTAATTTGCAGCAGCAGCTAATTGGACGATAAGTGTGGAGCTCACAGCTGTTGATAACATAAACGTGTGACGACATCTGTTACCTTCGCAATGTTGAAGAGTATATAACGAATTCTCCAAAACATCTGACATTTAGAATTAATAAATTTCATTAATAAACCGCACTTATCTAACCCGTCTTCTGCGGACGGGATTGGTCAACACACTTTTCAGTTTTTTTCAAGTGTTGTGTACATTCTACTTTCAAATCGCTTGATAATCTGTTGAAAATGCTTCCCATCATTGTATTGCTATGCTGTGTAATATAGCTGTCAGAAAATAAATTTTTTGAATTTTAAAGATCTCTAAAAAATATTTCTTTTTCTTGAAAAGAAGATAAATACTGCAATTATTGCTATGAAATTTATTCGAAAATTAAAAGTGGTATATAACCATCAAAGAACAAAAAAAACAAAAGAAGTTAATCTGAGAACAGCATGATAATTAATAATGTGCAAGAAAATACTTTTCGAATTTCAAGTATATTTCTGTATCAGCAAAACCAAAATATCAATAAAATAAAATATTTTTTTGTTTATTTGCTGTTATTTTGAGATTTAAAAATAATTCATTTCAATATTTTTACAAAAAATGTAAGTCAGGGAGCTGTAGTTAGCCTGTTTTCGCTTATGGTGATTGGACTGATATTAATGCAACTTTACATTAATTCTTAAGTATTTCATTGAATTGTACTTTTTTAGCCTTGTTTTACAACTTAGAAGAAATTTGCAGTGGGAGCCTAGTTTGAGCACTTTCCTCATTCTCTTTGCTTTTAATCATTTTCATTCATTTATATTCATTGGTACCACCAAGAACTTAAATATTAATTGAGCAATGTTATATTTGACAAGAATCCAAACAAGATGTTTCTGTATGATTTTCAAATTAAAAGAAAATTACATATTTCTCTCAAATGATACTAAAATTAACGTTGTTGATTATTCATTTGTGAATACGTTTTGGTATTAGAAAATAAAGTGTCGAACGTTTTTTAATGAATTATAGTAATCCCTTTGAGGAGCCTAGCATTAACACCAACTTTTTTCTTGATTTTTAAAGCCTATTTAGCTAAAGATTTACCAAATTTTATCATGTTCTTATTATGTTAAAATATATTTTATTTCCATTTATTAAAAATTAGTAATAAAGATATTGAGAGCACTTTGGCGTGAGACGTTGTGGCTTTTTAATTTTCCAAATGTGCTTCAGTGTCCAAAACAAAAACTAGATTAAAAGTGAGACTAGTATTTCAAATCAATGTTTGGCAAATGTTTGTAAACAGATTAGAAATGCAAATTTCAACTGATTTTTTAAATCATATCTGACCGGCTTCTGCTGGTTCTACCTCCGTGAAGTATGTACTCACTGCATTTTAGCATGGTGCAAAACGAAATGGTATTTTTACACGATGCTATTTGTCCAAAATATTTGCCAAGTTATACAACGTTATAGAATGATTAATAATTGCAGATATAAAATTCCATTTCAAGTGTTTTTATGGATTAACATATAGCTTTATATCAACATCTCATTTTATTACTCAATAGTAAATTATCTTTAATAAAATTGTTTTTATGTATTCGAATTTTATGTTGAAAAACGGTTTATTTTCCAAACAATTTTGTTAGCGTTTATGTTTTCTCAATTAAATACGTGTATAATTTTTATTATCTTTTCTTGTCCCTGAAATGTAAGCTTGTTTTGATTTTAGAAGATCTCTTACTTAGCCCTGTAATGCCTGTATTTGCAAATTTGCAATTTCAATGACATCCATGCGTAATTTGTATATTGTATTTATTTTGATCGAATACACAAGATTTTTAATGACGTTATGTCAGCAAAGACATTCTGTATCTCTACTACTTGTACTTATGAGAGAAATTCCAAAAGCTCGTTTCCATATGTTTATAAGAACCTCGTTACTTACAGCTGCAGCTGTTGATACTACATTGAGTATTATCAAGTTTCGGAACAAAATTTAGGCTTCAGTATTCATATTATTAAATATAATTATAAGCAAATCATGTGGTATACAGCAAAATGGAAGGCATACACCTTAATGGATTTGTCATTATATTAAGGAATGGAAGTTTATAAATAACTACGCGAAAAGATGTTCGCGATTCCCAAATAATTTAGTTGCATAATTTACCCATTAATCTGCCTGTTTGTGTTTTATGCACACGTATATGCTCAAAATATCAACTAGGGGCTGTTTCATTAACAGAAATTAACAAAGCGAAAAAGTTCAAATATGCTTGATTTAATTTATTGGTTTGTAACTTTGTTTTTCTGCAAGTTCTTCTCCTTTTGGGTGGAAAACTTCTTCAATCGCCTTTCGTTATTTACACGTGTAAAAATTAAAAAAAATCGTTTATTGAACAAGTTTAGTGATTAAATCACGGTTGAAATTCTATCTTGTGATAAAAATAAAGCTGAATCACTTTATGGGCTTATAAATTCTATTTTACGCAACATTAATTTTCACAAAGATATAAAATTGCGTTTCCATTGTACTTGTAACAAAACGAAATCATAAAAGTTTTCTCACAATAAATCATTTTCCAAGAAACAGCTGTTGGCATTAATCCTTCCATTAACACGAATTCATTCTGAGAATTACTTCAATTTATGTTTTATTTTATACTCATTTTTATAAATTTTTTATTGCATTATATATATATTTATATATATATATATATATATGTTTAGTGAAGAGCCAAAAGTCTGTTATATTCTGAATTGGACATTGTTATTTGTGATCTGGACATTTTAGGCTATCAATTAACTATTTTATAAAATTTTTTTATAAAACACTCCAATAGGCCAATGAAGGGTCAATGAAGTCTATTTCATTTTATGTGCGTTATATGTAACCCTAAGTGAAACTTTTCTTGGTATACATTAACAAATATATATATAT
>CABFPE010000023.1:673589-692905 GCA_900660155.1 Hofstenia miamia
TCAATGAAGTCTATTTCATTTTATGTGCGTTATATGTAACCCTAAGTGAAACTTTTCTTGGTATACATTAACAAATGTATATATATATATATATATATATATATATATGTATATATATAACATATATTCAATGACAAATTTTTCTATTGTTTTTACTTTTTAAAGAATTGTTTTAAAAAATAGTGTGTTAAGCATCCAGTCATTCATTTAAATATTCTTTGACAAACAGAACAAAACGCCGGAATTTTCACTGAACAATAAAGCGGTTTACGTTTGAAAGATTTCTTTTCAATATCATTACATTTTATAGACCAGTGTGTCATCGAATCGCAGATTTCCTTTATTAATTTATAGATTCCAGTTCACTTTCAAATGTAAAAAATCACATTTCCTCAATCAATAAGTAATACGGTGTTGTAATTAATAAAGCATGGATTTGAATTCTCTGGATAAATTTCTTGTACATTTTTAATATCAACTGATTGTGTCTTATAAGAAACAGTTTATAAAAAAATTATTTGACTGTTCTTTAGTTTTTAGTTCGTTCATTTATCGTTTTATTTTCCAAGAGGACTGCATCATTACAGCAAAATAAATAGTAAATTAAGATTGAAGTCAATTAATTACTTTAGTGATTTACTTAGTTACAGGAATAGAAGGAAAATTGCTATTTTTTTCAGTTTTAACATTGGTCATTGAAACAACTTAACATTGAAATTATTTTGAGTGAAATTAGTTATTTTATTTTGTTTGATGGAATTTGTATTTCTAAAACAATATATTTTGAAAAACAACTTTTGAATGTAGATTACTTGCACAAGAACATTCCTCAAAACCTTTATCGTGCAGAGGAGTTTCACATGATTTACATCTTCTACTCGTCTTTCCATTGCACGTCGTACATTTTTATCAGATGGGAGGACTACACAATGAATAAACTTTGTTGATATGTGAATTGCAATTTCACACTTACAATCCAGAGCCGAAATGGCTATATTTCTCAGAATTTGTAGATTTTTTTTATAATATAAAATTTTTATTTATGACTACATCTAGGCCCAATGTGAATAGGCTGACCACAATGTTTTAAACATAAACTGGGTGGCTACAAGCTGTTAGCTGCATACAGAGATGGACATGGGCCGAAAATTTAGGCCCTAACCCGGCCCAAGATTGCTTGAATCCGGCTCGACCGATTAAAATTAATGCAAACTCTGCCCATTTTAAGCCCATTTTTAAAATATTTGTCAAAAAAATTTCTTTAATTTGTCGGTTTGCTCCAACAAAATTTGGTATGATAGATGCTTCTAATAAAATCTAAATACTGAAATTGAAGATTCTAAATTGAAAATTTAGAAAAGTATTTATAATTATATCTTATATAAAATTCAATATATGTGCTTGCACTGTTCCGGAATAGTCAGTTTTTTATATTTCCGCTCATTTTTTCCATTTCTTCGGCCCATGTCCATCTCTGGCTGCGCAATGGCTGTAGTATATCTCACAGCTAAGCAACTACAACCAAAAGACCGGCAAAATATGGCTAAGCGAACTGGCTAAATCACTGAATTTAAAATGCAAAAGTCAACAATTGTAGTCATATTGCAATATTGCTGTCAAACCAATGTAATAATCAACTTCATTGTTCCTGTTTAGCAACTCATGAAATTCACACTTCATCTATGTACTAATTGTTATTGGAAATTCTGAACTCCTAATCAACTGTTCCTATATACCCAATTCCCATGTCTTAATGGATCTTTTACAAGATGTAATGTAATAAAACAATTGTCAGCAGATGCTAAGTGTTGCAAATGAGATTACTCAATGTTGCAAATGATTGGGATATCTAAACATATGATATGTATACTTATTTACCAAGCAGCCGAAAACATCCGGCCCTATATCCTACTATATTTTTGACCCAGAAGTAGATATTTTGCAACACGCATTTTTATATGAAGAAGATATAGAAATGATAACTTTTGTTGATGAACTGTAAAATTTCTTAGTTTACGCTTGCATATAAGTGCAGAGTTGGAATTGGGTTGGGCCAGATTTTCGACATTGCAATTTGGGGTCTAATTTTATATTTGGTATTTGAAGTACGTGAAAAAATTCACTTGAAAACTTCAATGACAAAAAGCATTCCCTTTAAGTTTAATCACCATTGTTGGCTGATGCAATACTTCTAATATCTAAATGTTGTCTGCTATAAGCAAAGAGCGTTTCTAAAAACTCCCTCTTACTTTTTGCTGATGTAAGTTGATGTAATTTGTAAAAGATGATTACTTCAAAAAGCAGTATTATTATAATGACTCTAAATATGAATATTTTTTCATCTTCTGGTATTCAGGCCATCTGAGTATGTTTAGCACCTGTTGCAAGCATGCATTTAAGGATTAATACAAACATATTTTCTATTTTACCTATTTTAAGGGGTAATGGGGTATATTGTTTAGACATGCAGGAACGTATTTTTTTTTTTTCAAACATTACATAAATTGATCTAGTAAAAGAAATTAACAACGTTTTTAATGAAATTCGTGTAAAAACTTGTCAATTTTTTTTGCTGAAACTCCAATTGTTTAAGCGTCATTTTGAACAGCAGAAAAATTCTAACACAATATTTGCAAGCAGGGAGCCTAGACCAAGGCTACTTTAATAAAATAGCAAATTTTTAGTTGGATGTTAATAATAGAGAAGTATTCAAAATTTTTTATATTAAGTTGCGAATAATGGTAAAACATATACAACCAATGGTGCTATTAAATTGAAAAATATTCAATTACTCTAGAAGAGTAATTATTGTTGCTAATAATGCGATTAGAAACTCATTGTTGTAGTTGGGTTTTACCTAGTTTAATGTTGTAAAACATAACACAAAGGTTTAAGGTTTTTGAAGAACGTTTAAAAATACATATACACTATACGCATTAAGATAAACTAGGCTAACTGCAATAGTAGATTTCAAAAATGTCAAGTAGAGTGCAACATTGAAAGCTAAGTTTTGTCATGCCCAGTTAATATTAAAATATCTGGATATAAAAATGTGGATAAATCGTTGTTAGTTATAGTTATACCAACAATCGCCATTTATCTCACTTAACGTTACAATAATATCAATTTCAACATTTTTATATGTTTTTCATAGACGTCTAAGCAAGAGATCAAAATATAAACACTTGAATTTATAAAAAGAAGATTTTTGACATTTTATTATTTTGTGAGTTGAAAGCGTTTAAAAATTTAAAGAAGAAAGCAACAAAAAGTAAAACAATTCTAAGCAATTTAAGAATAATCTATGCACAAATTTGAAACAATAGAACATTTTTGTCTTCATTGGTAACATTTGAGCCAATTCACACTTAATACTATTTCGTCTTGGTAGCCAAATACAGACGTTTACAGGAGGGGCACATATCTACTCTAGGAAGGGTGGATCAACTTGAACCCCAAGCCTACTGCCTTGTATGACGCGCTGATTGTATTAAGGTTAGCAATGCAATTTGAATTTCAACAATTGAATTATTAGCATTGTTGACAGACTTAAGCGGATGTGCACATTAATCAACACATTTTGTAAATTATCCAATCAACTTCATAGTGTAGTGCTTAGGGGCCACTATGAGGGAGAAGAAACTCAGTGGCGTAAAAGAACAATTATTTGCGCCGGGCCGAGCTTGGTACGAATAATTGGTATTTTGAATTGGGCTGGGCTTGGGCCTAAACTGCATTGGGCTGGGCCGCGCTTGGACCTAAAAAATCGGCCCAATTCCAGCTCTGTATAAGTCATATGTCAGTATTGTCTAAAGCTAAAATTTTGATTTATTTGTAGCAAGTAATTGTACAGATTTCACAAAATCCAAGTTTTAATATCTTACGATTATGCACAGTAACCTCAAAATCGAAATGAACGTTTGGGTTAAGTGGTTTAAACAATAAATAGTTAAGCAAATTAGCATTTTTTTCGAGTTTTGTGGTGTAGTGTGATAATATATTTTTTATGAAATCCAATGATACGTAGAAATATACATGTGTTAATTATGTTTTGTAATTTTGCCAATATTACCATCGTTTTGTTAGTTAATGGAGATAATTGAAATCACACCTTCAATGGAGGTCCTTAATTAAAAGACACTATGTTGATATATTTGTTTTTCCAACCCCTTAATTCTGTCAATGTTTTCCAATTTCAATAAATTAATTTTTCTTTGGTTGCTTCATCCAATTCTATTAAATTCTTCTGCGATTTGCGCAGTACAATGGGTGGAAATGTCCCCTTACGCTAGATTTAATTAATACCTTTTATTGCTTCCCACAAATCTAAAATGTATTTCCGCAGAGTTAATAAACATGGCTGTTGTTGCTCTGAATCCTCTTTGTTTTCATAATTTGAATTCTTGCAAAGATGCATGTCAAACAGGGAATTAGGCTTACGTTTTGTGATGTATATTGTCTGATAACGAATTTCTCATACGCTGGAGTTGAATTCCACTTAAATCCAAAGTCCATTGCTTTTTGCAAGAATATGATTTATATTCACGACAATAAAATTTAAAGTAAAAAGACTAAACCACTAGAACTTTTCAGTGGTAAAATGGACTTTTTTAGTTGAACACTAAAAATTACTGCCTGTTTTAGCGGCGATAGAATTATATGGGATATCAATTTTATCACGTCACTTACTTAATACATTCCTGAAACTTCAAGAAATATATATGTTACAGCAAGATTGTGAAATTAGGAATTTCGTGAAATCCCTAAAATTCAATGAATTTGTAAAATTGGTATTTAATATACCTAACTTCATAAAAACATTAAAATACGTAGATAATTCATGTATTTTTTATGAACAATACTAAACCTAACCTTAACCCTAATCCCAACACCAACTCCTCAAACTTAGTTGTTTTATGAAGTTTTTTAAATGAAATATATATATATATATATGTTTTTATTGAAGATAACTCAGAGTTATAAATGGGTAGACGTTTTCAGAAATTAAATTACCCAATTATTTATGTAAATTTGTCCCAGTGAGAAGAATTAGACATAGATTTTAAGTAGGCTTTCTTATTTGTTTACTAATGATTTCAAATTTTTTGAAATGGTTGTTTTTGAGGACTGCTATTTATACAAATACCTCGTTGATATTGTAACCGTTAAGAATCAGAAATGAAATGATAAATGTTATTTTAGTCCAGTACAACTAGATTGTAATTAATATTAAAAATTTAATTTGGTTGACTTTGCTTCTGCTGGTATGTAAAATAATGTAGAGAAATTCCAGTCATTTTGCTTCAGTTTCTTTAATCAGCAACCCTAGGTTTATTTGCATACTCACAATGACCCTTTTTTCTAAAGTTGATGAATTTAAATCAAACCTGTCCAATTTTACTTCGTTTATCGAGCTCAAACACCTGAAATGAGATATGGTATGCAACAGTAAATTTATATACGCAAGCAGAAGCAGAACAGATGCAAGAAATGAAAAAGCTCAAGCGACCAAAACTTTATGATAGGGGTGTTTGGAGACATATCGCTTTAGACAGAGGACTTACCCATACCTCGATGGAGTATGTTCTCTAACTAAAACGTTGATGATATTGATGGGCGCTTTAAGCGAAATTGGTGATGATAATCCAAAATGTCATAAAGCCTATATTCGGAAGCGTAAAATCTCAAGCGCCGATCAATGCTCTGGTATGCACATGTGCCAATTTAAAGACTAGACTTTTCAACCTAAAAATCCTAATGCCTATGCTATTTCGGCGAAATAAATTTTTAGGGTCTTATTATAAATGACCTATACATTTACCTATGTCTTATCTCGGGAGAAAATTCATATAACCGCATAATTTTTGGAGCACCACATGGTGTATCGCTTTGCTGCCAATGGCCAGACGCGATGTTAAAGCATGGGCTGTATAGTTTAACTGATTCAGGATGCGCTTCGCCTTCCGGAATTGAAAACAAAAAACTATTTCGTATAGACAAAGAGCTAAAAGTAATTAAAGACAAATAGCTGATAAGTCCAAGTTTGCTTATATTAGCTCAGCGGGTAAATTTTCTATCTTTTTTCAGCATCATAAGCGAACGTTTACCAAAAATTTCACAGATTTTCCATATACAAGAGCCGAATGCTTTGGATGGTGTTTGCCAAGTCATGCGGGCCTGAGTGTCTGTTGCGAAATTGGAATTTATATGATATTCCTCTCACTTTTCAAGTTTCAATAGACATAGAATATTGTTTATGTAACTTAACCGTATATATGGGTTAGGAAATTGAAGTCTTCACATCATTTATGGGGACAAGATATTTGTTTATTAGTATTCTATCAAATGATTTATTAAAATGTCACAAAATCTGTTAGTTTGAGAATAGTGTTTGATTATAATGATAAATCCTATCATCGAATGTTGGCTCCAAGGTAATTTACATGCAGCCTTATTGATTGAATTAAATCTAACTATATTACAATAGTTCAACTCTGTCTGTTTAACCGTGCGTTTTTGAATAATGCATCTCAAATGAATCAATTATGACTTTTAAACATTTTGCTTGCGGTGATTTTTGATTTTACCTAATGCGCGCCATTTTCTTCTCACTGCGTCGCATTGAGCTGGAACCAATTGAGTGTCGGTATATTGTTATCCCATCATCTCTTCTTCCCGCTGCACAACAATGCAGAGTGTTAGCTCATCACTGCTCTTCAACAGTCGACCAGCTTACTACCCACGTGAGTAGAGAGGCTAAATGCAGGTGCAGACACATCAGGCAGATGGTCATAGTGCCATTTGTAGTGTATCTCGTTTTAATGCGCGCGTCCACTCTCTAGGATTACGTCTCCCTTCCCGCTGTCTGAGTATTCTTTTACAACCTATTTACATCTCGTGTGCATTTATACAACAACATTTTTTCTATCCACAATTTCTTTGTTTTAAAGCAGTGCTCTGCAAGATTTATATTAACATTATATTTTTCTAAAATTCGTAATTTTTCAAATTTTTTCATGTTTTATACTTAAATAACGGAAGTTGCATATTAAAGATGAACTATAAATTTTATTGAAAATTTCAAGGTAGATACCACTTGGCATTCTCATTTTTATTATTAGATGCTACTTCATGGGTTTTTTAATTAATGAGAAACCTCTCATTTAATAAACTTTTTTTCTATTTAATTGCATTTATAAACTCTTGCATATTATACTATATCCTCCAAGAAGAGCAACATTCGTGTATATAATGCTTTTTGGGATACAATAGTGGCCCCGAGTGAATAAATGAGAAAAAATTTAGTATACATTGTGAATTTTCCTTTCGTGATATTAACTCAATCTGCCCCATTTCATCCTCACAAAAAGAAAATCTTAAAGAGAAAAATCTATTAGATGCATTTTATTTCATCTGCATAAACTAAGTTAAGCTTAATAATAGAAAATCAATAATCAGGGCAATAGACGACATTGCTTTTTGTTTTTAGTTAGAGATCTTGAAGTCTGTCTTTTAAAGGCACGTAAAGTTTCTTTGACGTCTTGTATATACGAATTTGTAGTTATTAATCTTTTTACCACAATGATCAAATTCACAGTGTATAAGTAGTATCTGAAATTTTTTGTTGAATTTTTAAAACATCAATCAATAAATCTGTGCACTTATTTGAATTCAAAGAATTATTATATCTATAGCTTTTATATGTCAATCATAAAAGTATATCGACTATATATTATATAAACAGAGGAAATCATTTTGCAAAGTCAACGATTGTTTTATATAAACCATGTCTAGAAATAACATTAAATTTTCATGGAAAATATCGAAGTTTCGTTTTATCAGAGTACCACTCAAGGGTTTTACAAGTATTGTGTTATGTCTGAGGTAACCAAAGTAATCTATTTCTATATTCACTTCAATCTAAATCAAGATTAATGAAATGAATATCGTTTTATCAATTTGCATATGTTAATATTTTTCGTTTGGTAACAAATAATACAACAGGATATTGAACAAAAGGCAAATGGCTTTTGTGATTTTAAGGTCAATGGAATTCTAACTTTTTGATTTTTTTAGCTATTAATATGTACAGTAAAACTTAATCTTTTGAATGCTACAAAATATATTCCTAATTTTTTAGCATAATTCACACTCTAGTCTTCCATTCTACCATTGTTTATCACAAATAGGAATTTCAGTGGGAGATATTCCTACTAGCTTGTATATTGAATGAGTGCTGTAGCTCTTACATGGTAGCAATTGTAGATATATCAAAGCTTTATTGCAAACGTGTGTTTATAAGCAGTACTGGATATGTAAGTGGGGTTTGATCAACGTTTCAACTCTGAAAAAATATCCATTAATCAATGGAAATATGGATGATTTTTTAAGCCCACTAACTCATTATTCAGTTTGTTCGGTGTATTTTAGTGTTTTTTTGCTGAAACTTAAACTGCCTAGGAATTTCTTCCATTTCATATGGTTTCTTAAAAAATTTTTTTAATGGTTATAACTAATGAACTAAAAATGCTATCTAACTTCTGAAATCACCACGGGACTTTACATACGGCATGCCTCAATGGATTTGGGTGGTATATCTCCTTAAAAAGCAGTTAAGGTTAGTTTATAGTCTTTGCGCTTTCGATTACTGATTAATTAGGAACGGGGAGAATTTAACACTTGTTAAAATATTGGAATTTTCAATAAAAATGAATGAATCTTTTCAAGTACTTCCACCACAGCAATACACTTTTGTATAAATTTTCAACATTTTTCGAGCATGTTCACCAATAGATGTGTTTATATCTCAGGATTTCGAAATTTCATAATAGGCTTGAAAATGTGGAAAGACAGTTTGTCCTTTATAATGGACATTAGTAGTTTAAGGGTAAAGATCCAAGAATGGTATAATGCATGTATATTTAATGTACTTCTTTTCCACTATTGCGCGAAAAGATAATCTGTGTTGCATTAGCATTCAGCTGTCGCTGAGTCGCCTGAGCTAATTCGCTTTTATTCTTTTGATTTTATTATATCGACTACCTTAAGGCGATTAGGCTAATATTGGCTCTTGGAATTAAATTAATTAATTTATAGGCTTATTACCTCTTAATATATTGGATATATTATTGTGTTATTGTTGTTGGGTATTTCATTGCTGGACACAGTAAAGATTGATTGAATTTATTTTATAGGGAATAATTTTCAGATGAGAGTATTTTCTGCTGGAATTAATATTGCATAGAATCCTGTATCATGTTTTTTAATAAAAGTGTAATTGTTATTAATTCATTGTCGTTTAAAACGTGTTTGATGTTCCCGAGACACAACTATTGTTAAATAAATAGTGCTGCCTTAAAATTATTTTTTAAATTAGTTTTTAATTTGAAAATTAGTCATTTCAGCTATAAATATATATTTGTCTAATAACACAAAGTAGTAAGATTTGGACAGTGCTGTTATATTTAATTTTATGGTAATAGTTTTTTCAGTGCTACAAAGAGTTACGAATCGTGTATTGACGACTTACTCTGAATTCTTGCATTGTTCAGACTTGTTGTAGGGATTTTTTCAATATGGTTTGTAAAAGAAAAGACATGTGCTATTACATACAGACAAAAAATCTAGTTATCTTCTTCATTTTGATCAAATAATCTTGTAATGATTTTGGGGTGTATCCAAAACTACTTATAGTACTTTTTCTTGGATAGTAAAAATTAAGTGTTTTCTCCATTATATTACACATTTACATGTAGATTTCGCTACGGGAGTCTATGCTTCGGTTGTGTGGTCTGCTTATTTATATAGCCTTGTGAATCACAGATTGGGGAGGGTGAGTGAGGTTATTATATAATTTGGGAAAGCCTCCCATTTTAGGCAGAGTAGAACTATTTTGTTTATCTCAACATTTTCATTCAGCAGCAAACGCACTGAACCACAAACAACTATGTCTGAATATTGTTAATTCACTTTTAGGTATCATACATTGTACTTGATGGTATATTATAAATTGAATCATTGCCATTTTAGATTCCTTAACGTGTACTCACGAGCCAAATGTATCATCCAATAATTCAACATCACTTCAAAATTGTGAACGGGTAACTTTTTCAACTATACCTTAGTAGAAAATTTATTATACAAATTTATTCAACCGCTTATTGAAGTCTTGAAATCCTTACTTAATTAGTACAAATTATATAATTTTTGAGAGCAACAAGTATATTTCCTCCAATATCAATATGGTGACCCTGCATTTTCCCGTGTTTTTACTACAAACGAATATCGTTATATTCTGTAATGGTCGTTTCAAGAATTTTGTACAAGAGATAGTGGTATTGGCAATTCATGATTTTATCGTTGGACAATGTTGATTGGTATCATGCTTTAGACTCTAAGTTTTAATATGCAGAATTTTGTCGTACGAGTTGTAAATCTTATTAAAATTGTCTTAAAAAACTTGAAGGTTCCCAACTCAACTGAAGTTTTAATCGTCCCTTCGGAAATATTGCTCATCGGTTGCTGTCCCGCTAAGCTACTTGACGATGAATTATTCTCACTAGTGTTTGCTTTTCAAATATAGTATCACACAATGCTTCTCTACTAGCACTTGCGTTGAATGTATTAAATCGTCATTATTTGTATTGGAGATCTCGCAATGTTTTTTATTGAAATTTTAACGAAATGAAAATTTGAGCTACTACAATAATACTTTTAACAATCCTGTCCTGATCTCTTACTAATCGACATTATTCTGTACAGAAAGTCTACTCTTTCATACTTAGCACCCACTTAATTGTTGACAATTTGACAGAAAAAGTTTGGAACTTGCAGAAAATTGCTCGGCCTGTACCAACTCTGCTATATAACACATGATCATTGTGATCCAATAATTTTCTATTCTAATCCTTAAAAATTATATTTATCAAATTTAAAACTAAGCTTAACTAAATGTTTTTTAAGGAATGTTCTACCAGCATTTTGTCAGTGCTAATATGTGTTTGTGCTTCTCGTTTTGAGGTTGATCTAGCATTTGATGTTTATAAAAACCTATCTAGAAACAATCTCGAATTAATGATGTAGTCATTAATAGCAATTTAAAAGCTAAGTAATTTTGTTACGTGTCTTAAATTGATTCTATTTACAGTCAATTATGTATGCAATTTTTTCTAGGATGCGATAAGTACATTTGAATTCGCAGCTAAATTGAGAATAAATTGTTCGAAATGAGATTTAATTTCTGTGCAAATTCTTTAAATTATTTACCTTTATTATTTGATTTGCTAATTAAATTGCTCTAAATTTCTATCTTGCACAACATTATTCACTCCTTAATTAATTTACAGGTAGCATCTCGGGATTCTAATACAGTACAAAACCTGTTCATTGCCTCTGAAACGCAAGGTCTGCATAGAGTTTTTTTCAAGTGAAAAAATCAAGTAGTTTTCATTTTCACCCAAAGGTGGCTTTAGATTCTACTATTGATTAAAATGTTCTTACCATAAAATTATATTTAGAACTTTATTTGAGTAAAGGTATTGAGGTTCTAATTATTGTAACTACTTGTTTTCAAATAATCTTAAAAATCGGGGTATGACAGAAGAGGTCTAGTATTAATGTCTCAATACAACAAATCAACATTGGTTATGTTCAAAAATAGTTTTAGTTTTTTGTTTCGAAAGCAGTCTTAACCCAATTTTTTTGTATGCTTTGTGAAATTCAGTTTTGTTTCTTTCCAGGATTTTTGGCTTGTACAAAAACAGAGATCCTTTTCATACTATCAAATAACACGCCAATATCACAGATTCTATGTGAAACTATAAATATTGTAGAAATTAAAAGGAAAATATATGTGTAATTAGATCTACACGAGGTTGTGGAATATTGGCAGCAATATCGTGTTCCTTAGTTCTGAAATCAAACTTAAATTTTCTTCAATGAACGTGTGATCATTCCAATAATCAACTTTGTCATTTTTACTTTTAGGTCATATTGAGTACTTTTCAAATGATTTTTTTAAACCTTAGTACATATTTGCTTTAAATTGCAACGGTTTATACACTTAGATAACAACTGCAATACAAAGAGTAACGGCTGGTCATCATTAAATGTATATAATTTTGTCTGTTTCAATATTCTCATTTTCACATGGAAATTGAGATATTTATAAAAATATATATTCCTCATGAGCGCTCCTACTGATGTGTAATAGATTATGAGTGATGGCTTGTAATTTCTGTGAAACCTCAAACGTGATAAATGTCTCCTATATCTATTAAATGTAGCGTCATTATAAATTTCGAGTGAAAGGTCATAAATGTTTATGATATACTTAATCTTTGTGAGAAGTTGAGTCGCAGTGTTTATGAGTAAATTAATACTTCAGGTTTTCATACAGTTGTTTCCTTTAAACAAAGCCCTGGGAAGAGTTTGTCTCGCTTGATCTTTAAGGGATAAAGATTATTTAAATTTTGGTTATAGTTTATATCTCCATTGCTGATAGCGATTCTTCCTTGATTGCACCTTGCCAACCCCTTACATTATTAAAGCACCAGTGTTTAACTTTTTAAAGTTGCCTCATTATTGGAATTCGTGCCTCCTATTGATATAAATTTCAGGCTCTTCGAAAACAGTTGATTAATTAGATTTGAGATTAGAATCGCTTGATAAATGTTCTTTTAAGAAGCATTGTAATCATTTTTTTATAAACCAATGTAATATAGTAACTTTTTTGATAAAGAGTAAACATCTAATATAACATGTTTTAGAAAAATGACAAATTTTCTAAGCACTATAAAATTATCTTTGTATTCGCATCGCATTAACAAAATGAAGATTTTCACAAATTTAATTCATTTTATGAAATTGATTATTAAATTTTTTCAAATTCTTGCAAATTCTTTTATTAGTTTATCTTTCCAGGAATTATGTAAGATCTGCGATGATTCAATATCCCAAGATTTCAAAATTTCCTAATATGATTGGAGAGAATTGTTCGATAATGTGGACAAAACGTTTTTATATTTAAATTTGCACTGGGCAACTTAGCATTAAACATATTTCAATGAACATTTGTACTTTCTTTTTTCTGAGACCCAACCAGTACTGTAAATTGTTCTTGTTTATAAGTGGACCCTACTAGACTACTATTATAATAATTTAAGGTATAGGGTTACATATAAATTTTGCACGTTTATCAAGCAAGCTGTGAAACTTTCCAAATTTAATGGGGGAATGAAATCCAAATATGAATATTTTTTAAATTATTTAGTTTTTCATCTTGACCGAGACTTTCTCCTTAACTATAGAATTTATTCTTTGAGATGATTTAGCAAACATCTCAGAAGAAGGCATTATGTAAAAGAATATAAGACACGTTATGTACTATGGAAATTGATATTTGACTCTACAGGGTGTGTAAGAGGTCTGAAATCTCATAGCCAAGGCGTTTCATTCATTATATTTCTTTATTTTTCTTTTTTTTGCATGGCATATCTATAAATTACCAAAAAACTGTACAAATAACGTAACTATATATTCAGGGGCGTACTCAGGATTTTCTGACGGGAGGGACATCATTGTTATTTTGAAAATATTGAGAAAATAGACCCTAAAAATGCATTTCACGATCCTAGATTTTAAATTTTTCAATTTTTTACGAAAACTTTTTTGATTTATCCATTCAAAATTAAATGTGGAAACCTGACGGGGGTGGGGTGGGACATTCCACCATGTCCCCCCTGGGTACGCCACTGTATATACTTTTATTGAAAACTAACAACCAGAGCCATAAAGTTGCTGTTGTACATACATTTGTGAATGAAAATATAAGTAATCAATTTTTTGCGGACTATTTTTGATCTACTGGGCGTTTTTTTCATTAAATCATACAGTATTGTAAAAAATTTTAAAAATATACTTTAGTAAAAAAAACATGTTTTTTTACTGGAATGTTTTGACAGCTGTTTTCGAAATCAAACCGGCAGCTATTTAATCTCTAGGGCATGTTTAAAGGCATAAGGAAAACTTTATTTGACTGATTGCAAATTGCTTTTAGCAAGTCAACTCATTTGGGGTTTGCAGCAAAAGTACAATCTTATTAAGATTAGCTTGTTTATACGATTATATACGTCTGCTTCATAGGAAATTTCTATCATAAATTTATTGATTTTAACAAAGTCGTTACTTTTAAAAACGGAATTATACTGCAAAAGCAGATGTTACGAGAGGCAATTAAATTTTAATAGTGAAAACCCTTTGTTTTCTGGGTTTTTGATGCGTGTGAAATTAAGTGATGGCGTTATTTTTCTCTATGCCTCGTAATTCCATTAGAATCGAGGAATCTCTTTTACTCTCTATACAGCTCATCCTTTAAAATTTCCGTTGTCATAACAACGACTAGCCTCGATGCTAACCTAGTATTAACCAATCACAGAGATGCCATCTGTCGTGGTGTAGTCATACATGTACTGTTCCCATGTCTGTTAATGTGATATATCCACCTGGCTCTCACCTGCTTTCTGTAAGTCAATTTTCTTTGTTCACACCTGTAGTTTGTTATCTTCTCGTCAGTTTGATTAAGATGTAAGCTAAGATTTTCTTTTACCAAAATCAGAAATTTGAAACAATAATATTTTCTTTGTTAAATGATGCAAAAGTGAGGCTATTTTAATGTGATAAAATGTAGCAAGCTAGTTTTGACTTTTTATCTTTTCAAAAAGATAACATTTTAATATGATTTGCGAATAAAACGCGGCGATAAAGCAATTAAGTCAAGTGAAAGTATCGCTTTAAGGGATGTGTGAGTAAATATTTTTTCAAATATTCTCGTCTGACTCCTGATCCGAGCAAGCACTTGTCCACATATTTGCTGTTATTTATTCAATATGATACAACTCAGCACTAGTACATAAAGAAACATAACATAAAACGAAACCGTCTTCAACTCGATGTTGCAAAAAGCGAAATTCAAAATTTAAAACATGAAAATATAATTTATGTTATTGTCAAAATATAATTTGAATACTGATTAAACTTTACAGTCACAACCCTATTTAAACATTCTGTACATAAGAACGCACGTTTTTATCCTATTTAGTAATTTTTAGTAAATATTTAGTAAACTTTGACAGGTATTGTTTTTAACAATTGTTCGTTTTTCGAAGGTATTTTGTAATAGTTTGGCGAATTTTGTATAATGCAGCAATTTTTTACTGTAGCTGCATCATAACTTTCCAATAATTTGTTTTTAGTGTTAATATTTAGGTTCCCGACTCCAACTCCCGGGAGTACAATTACGAGTTTTCCCAGCGTGATCAATCTATTGAGATTGGTAGGCTCATTTCGCAAAACTCATTGATAACAAATTGTTTTAGAAAACAAGAGATTACGTATGTCCTGCAATGACAGAAATTCCAATTTAGTAAGTGATATTTTGCGTTTAATGTGGTATTTAGTAATTGCAACTAATTTGTGCATATGTAATAGTATTTTGAATAATTTTAGCCAGAAGCAAAATTGTTTTAGTTTGACAGCTTCCGGTCGTGCAGTTTAAAGGATGATTTATCTTATTAGAGCAAACAATTAAATTCTTACTTAATTTTAATGACTTCATTAATATTGACACGTGGCATCCAATAAATCATTGACGTTCCTTCAAGCTGTTTTACAATGCTTACTATTCTTAATACTTCACCAACTTATTGAGTAGTGGGAATTGTCAATTAGTTGCAAAGTTAATTACAATTATGTGACAGGGAAGCTTGAAATTTTTTGTTTCTAAGTTGATTTCTTTATTGATAAATTAGACGCAATTCATTTTAAAATTGGAATATGTTGGCCAAATCAATTATTTTTGTTTTTCTTTGCTCTTAAATATCGATGTAATTTATTTCTCCTGTCAAAATATGTAAGTATGTAGCATATATTTGAACATGTATATGCGTCTATATTATTGCATGGTATAATGTTGAAGCTTCTTTGCATAAAATAAGAATTTTCTAACTGGGATCATACTACAAAATCAGTTTGACACAATATTCAGCTTAAACGATCAAAAATACGCAAGGTGATCACCAATAGCAATCAAACTACTGTGACATTTATGTCTCCATACAGTGGGGTATGTAAGGAGGGACATGGTGGAGTGTCTCTCCGTCAGGTTTTTAAAATTGATTTTGCTTGCTTAATTCAAAAAATTTTCAGCAAAATATTAAACGATTTAAAAACTAAGGTCGTGAAATGCATGTTCAGGGTCAATTTTCAAAAATTTCCTCGCTTGACCATGACTAAGATGTCCCCCGTCAGAAAAACCTGTTTACACCTCTGTCTTCACATGCAGAAATGAAGCATCAATTAATTAACATTTAATATAATTAAGTGATCCATTAGAAAAGATGTAAATTTAGCAAATGCGTTGGTGACATTAAAATAGACACGAAAGGTGGCCTTTTGTTGAAAGGAAATCAGTCTAGCGTTTAGTTGATTGGTTATTAATTAGATAATAGTCAAATTAATTAATTAGCAGGAAATTAGAAGTGGTGACAACTCCATTAATTGTCGTCGTGATTTCTATGATTGAAGTGAAGGGGTAAGATTGCCCATGGGATGGCAGTTGTTTACCGACGCCGTGGTAATTACTAATTCACGTGGTGATTGATGTGACGTGTGGGCAAAGGTACGCTAAACAGTTGATTTCCCATCGCGTTGCTTTTCCGGTTGCTCATAAACCGTCGTACAAAGGCTCGCGCTTGAGGCTACTCTCAAATACCTCTTCCATCCGCAATCAAAGCATCCATGCTTTCCCACTTGAGACTTTCTCTGCACTTTAATTTATAAAAAATAATTAATCGATCTTTTCCAGGCAAGAACTTTGTACCAATAAATTCCCTTTTTCTACTATAAACAAATAAGATGTCTATGCGTTGATGTAGATGAAACCGCTAGCAATCTTTTCGTAAATTTACCAACATAATTAAAAAATGCTGTCCTTTTCTTATTCTGTGATTAGTTGTAACGATGGACCAGGTTTTTCGAGTATTAGATTGTTAAAAACTTGAACTCAAGTGAGTTCGTAAAACTCGATCAGAAAAACTCGGAAAAGAAATCATTAACTCGAACTCGACTGAAAATATACTTGAAAGTATCGGAAAAATTATTTTTTAAATTTCAGTTTATTTATCAATTGCAAATAATTATTTTTTAGCTTAAGAAGCTCGGAATTATTGTAAAATATTTTTTACTCTAAAAAACTGGAATTTAGAAGAATTTTCTTCAAAAAATACTCGAACTAAACTCGAAACCCCTACTATGGACCAGGGATGTGCAGCATTATTTGTAATAGGGGGCCACATGATAAATTTTGAATACATGGAGGGACAGATTGTCACCCATTTTGTTGCTCACTTTCACAATAAACCCGCATGTCTCCATATGTCACACTAACAAAACTTCATTTAAATTAAAAAATGGAAATATGACTGATCTTTAATTAGGTTTATTTCTGAAAAAAGCTTAGTGTCAAAAATAATATAAAAGGTCTAAAACTCCACATTTTTAAAATGTTTGGCGGGCCAGTTGCACAACCCAGCTATAGACGTTAGGATGTGTTTTAGTATTGGGCTGTGAGTTAAGCGTTTTATATATACCTTAATGTTTTAAAGAAATTAACAAACTCTGTGAAAGTGACTCATTTTTTAGTATTCGTCTTCAAACGGTGAAAATAACGAAGAAGTGAAGCGGCAACCTCGTGAATCTCCTCCAACATATGCTTCACCAAAACCACCGCCCTTAGTTTACAGTAACACGCCTTACTACATCAGTAATTTTTATTTCTGCTCTTAACCAATAGCAATGAATATGCATTATATTTATTAATATCGAATAAATATCCGTAACAATTTTTTGGTCCAATTTACAAGTTAAAGCCCTTAATAGGCATCAGATAAAAGCCTTTTTACTTTGACCAATTTTTTTCAAAATTCGTTTTTATAGTTACTTTGTTCATATTTGGGATGGTGACCCTACACTTTACAAATATTTAGATTTATATGGATTGAAAGTTTAGGATTTCATGCGAAATTTTGGATGTTTGAAATCCTATTATATGTCATATAGAGTAATATATTAAAGTTAAACTGAATTTCCAATTTTTTAAAAACTTCTGAATCATGAACCAATGAAACAAACACAATGCCCTTTAACAGCCCTCTTTGTTTACGTTTTTACTAGGTGGCAGATGTTTGGGGTGCATATTGATTTGACCCTCGAGAAAACAAGAAGCATTTTCCTTCCAATAAACATCCAAGTTTTTCAATTGCAAATTTGATCCTGAATTGCATAGGCAAAGGCGCATATCTTTGTTGAATGTAGATATGCAACACTTGTAAAAACCCACGTGTGTGCTGAACTTGGTTCCTATTTCTGGGATATGTAAAGTCAGTTGGCTAAAACCCGGTTGCTTTCAAATCTGGCTTGTACACTGCGCCTGGTATAGATAAATATAAATATTTGTATGCGTGTGTATATATGCAATTTTCCGCAATATGGCATTGAAAATGAATTTAACTTTTGAAATGCAATTAATTCTAAAGAATGTTAATGGAATTTAAATCTAGCAACGATTATACTGGAAGTAAAAACTTTTGACAATTGAATTACGGAGAGGAAGTCTATTCATTCGTAGTTAATGATTCATTATAGTATAAATAATAAATTCCAAGTTTCTTCAGTCCAAACGCGGTTATTTAATATTTACCTATTCTCTATATTGGCAGATTTATTAAAACGAATCTAAACGAATCGCCATTGTTATTCAAATTAAGCGTGTTGTTTCCTTTATTCTTGCTGACGTGTGAAATGGATTTAATAATCTAACGGGACAATTGTCTCATTGCTAAGAACGTCAACTAATGTATCTTGAACACAGATTCCGTGCTTTTAATATATTTCTTTTGTCAAATGGGAGTGCTTCCAACACCCTTTCTAAAATTATTTGCATTACCTTTATATAAATATTTCGTCACTCACTTCTTTATAATCCACTTGTTACTTTTCCATTAAATTTATAAAATAAATATATTTATATGCAACGTTTTTGCCTACTTCCATCCACATAAATTAAAAGTATTATATTCGAGTTCTAAATATTATTTCGCTGAATCTCCAAATACAAGTTAACAATTTTTTCGATTCAAAATGAAAATTTTTGCAAAAATGTCAAAGGGTGTAACTACAAAATTTTTTCCAAGTTTGAGGAACATTTAATAAATGTTTAATATCACTTTTGTATTTACTACCCATACAAGTTTGCATATATA
>CABFPE010000023.1:693061-707751 GCA_900660155.1 Hofstenia miamia
TTAACGAAATACTCGATTTAACGAAATATTCTTCGGGAACGAAGGGCTTCGTTAAATCGAGTCGCCACTGTATATAGTAGTACTATGATTTATCTAGAACTTCTGAACTTCTCTATACAGCGTTACAGTAAAATATGCAAATTTTATGGCCAAAATAATTTTGTTTTTTTACTTTATTTCAAATATAAATTAATAAATTCTTAAAATTTTTATTAAATTAGTTTAGAGCTATTGTATTAATTATAAAATTTTGTTTTAAATTTAGATGGACCTTTATCACATTCCAATGAATCGTCTGAACAATATCATTTAACAGATTCGATGTATTCACACCCACCATATGACATAGCAACTCTTTATCCCTTACAAAACTCAGATATACAGTCCTGCTTACCTCCCATGTCAACATTTCGAACCGATTCTCAGCATGTTCCGGTTTCAGCAGGGTCTGGAGAAGCTCTGGGAAAGGCTTTGGCTTCAGTGAGTTATAGAGCAGTTGCTCAGATTTTTATTAAAATTGTTTTCGTAAACATACGTTTGACATAATATCAAGGCTGAACATGTTTAAATAAAATAGTCATTTTCTTAGAAATAGAGTTTTCGTGATTTCTTATTAAATTTTAGGGTAGAAAGAAGAGTTTGGCCCCAAATCTTTCATCAATTTATTATTGAACTGTTTCTTTTTTAATTTGGCTTTGTTTAGTAATGAATATTTCACCAAAGGTTGATATTACTTGTACAGATTCCACATTATCTAATAAAAACGTTACTTTGCCAAAACCCTCGTGTTTGATATTAGTCATCCAACTTACAATACTTTTCAAAACAACGAATATTCGAACACGAAATTCGTATATTTAGCAAATATTCAAATGTTCAAATATTTCAAAAAAATACTTAGAATTGAGATTTAACTCGATGTTTAATTACAATTTGATTACTTTTCCAGCCTCATTGCCAGCTTAATAATTTATTTGGGGCTCACAGGAGAAACTTTGTTTTCAAAGAGCAAATAGGTTGGGTAGGTGGTTCAACCACCTTACCTTTGAAAATCACGAATTCAGTATAAATTTTGATTGAACTACAAAAACATAAAAATTACATTGCTATTGCATTAGATCTCTATAAGAATGTCTATTTTGTTTACTAGCTATATTGTTAAACGTAGACGTATTCTAAAAGAGATGATAGGTTAGATATTTATTGAGCTTACATGGCCCTAGCTTGCATAAAATATTGTTATTTTATAATGAATGTTGTAATGTTTGTCGACTGGTTAGCTAAAGTTTATTACGAGAGAAGTGCTTTCTTTGGATAGACTAATTTGCTAACTAAATGAACAGATGCGTTTGACAGATATTGAAAAATCAATGCGGCCTTCAGCAGAATTTGACCAGTTATTTTTTAAAAAATAATTTATCGCTCCCATATTTTGACGGGAATGTTGTATGTTTTATTTATTAAACTTTGATAGGCTTTGTTTTAAGGATAAAATTTAATATTGATTGGTCTTTAAAAATCGATTTCCTTAAATTAAATATTCATTGGGAAAATATTAGTTGAATAACAATCTCAGCTTCCACTTCCAAATGAAATCAATTTTCTTCATGCATCATATAAAATCAGCCATCTTCAATCTGTCATCACTCGATACACACATATATATATATATATATATATATATATATTCATTCAATTTCAATTTATGTACTTCCCTGAGAAGTTTAATTGCTAGCTACTTGTTGACTCGATCCTACCCAACCCACTGTTCGACGCGATTTTAGGACTGGCCATGTATGCTAGCCACATTTGTCAATGCGACGAGCCAAGCTTGAGCACCGCATTAGATATACAAAGGTCTCAAAACGACCCTTCCTAAAGGTGCGTTGAGACGAGAACCTTTTGATGCGCATCTTTTGATGAAAGTGCGTTCAGGATACACACACATATATATATATATATTAAGCTTTTGGTTTCAATAAATAACACAGATCAGTTAGGTTTATATTCATTGTTTCTGTATGTATCATTGAAACATCGTCATTCCTTGTTGTCCTTATCGTCACACGAAATTTAAGCTCGGATGCGTTTCCTTAAATATTGAGATGTGCCATAATAATTTTTCGTAGAAACAAATAAATTTTAGCGTTTGCATGGGGTGCTCTTTTTCTAATCTTGATTTTAAGATAGAATGCTTTTGAACCTTTTTAAATCAATTTCTCTATCATGTTTCAGATTGTTCTTTACATCCAATTACCAAAATCATATCGTTTTGGCCAAAATTATATATAGGAATTTGATTTGGAAATATTCAATAGATTAATTTTTTTGGATTTAACTTATCAAATTGCTAAGTCATCTTTAAGAGGAATTTTAACTTATTTATACTAATGCTATCCCTCTTTTATTATGTACATTGGCAATATAGCATATACATATAGCTCTAGGTAATTTGGTAATTAAACTTAGAAAGCTGCATTGATTTAAACATTATGCCTATTTTGTATATTTGATTATAATCTTATTGTTATTTAGATTTATGACGATCAAACGTTACCAGATGGCGCTGTCGGGTCACCTTCTCCACTAAGCGGCATGCATGCGTGGAATCAAATATCAACAGCCAATGCGATGCCGCCATATCATCACAATGAGGAAACCCTTGCAATCATGAATAGCCAATCAAGTACAAATGAATATTATCCAGGAATAAACTCACAACTTCATGATTATTCCCATCTTTCGACGCCAATGAATCAGATGGTACAGAATATTCTTTAATTAATGTTTAAACATAAATATCGATGGGCATTTATGCATAAAATTTGTTTTTTATTATTAGGTGTCAAATTTTTTAAATTAAATCTGTTAAGACAAATATTCAAAGAATTTAGACTTGGAATAATATCAATTATTATCCCAATGTTTATGTTATGTTATATCTATTTTAAAAGAGCTTTCCCATCATTGTGGAAGATTTAAGAAATTTCTTAAGGGATATTCTTATAAATAGTAAAACTATAGGAAGAACATAGTTGATTTTAGCACTTCATTCAGTGATGAATTTATTAAATACGAGTATAGTATTTGGGTATTAAATTTTGATATCCATATTGAATTTAGCTATTTTTCCTGAATTGTCTTAACGGATTAACTGCCTTTCTAGTGTTAATCCTCTTAGATTAGGAATAATTATATGATTGAATTATGAAATTCATTATTTAAATAGCAATTTTAGAGTTCCATATCTTGTTGATTGTTAAGGTAAAGGAGGAAAGGGATTATTCAGGAAGTTGTTCAAAAAATTTGAAATGTCTCGATTAGCGATAGGAACTTATGGAAGAAGAAGTATGATGTTACTTACATTTCAAACATATTTATGTTTATCGCCATTTCGAAAGAAATGTACTTTAACCCTTTCGAGTCGAACGGGAACTATAGTTCCCGCTAATATTTACATGAGCCTAACGGGAACCATTAATCCCTATATTCCATTCAAATACATCCTATTAGTCATTTTGGAGGTCTAATGGGATACATAGGTCCCACCATTATTATGAAAGAAGCTTTTTATAAAATCATAAAAAAAGTCATCTGATGTTTTAAATATAGCCTACTAAATATGCATCATACAGTTTTTATAATAAAAATTAAATTACCTAGGTTCAGACTTGAAAGGGTTAATAACAAGTGGTTTCTCTAATTTCGACTATAGGGCTTACGCAATGTATACGGCCATGATGGGGCAACATTCATTCCTTGCACCAATCAATTATAAAATAACCTCTGTTTGCAAGTAAACTTTTAAAACGTTTTAAAAATATATAAGATGAAGAACAAAATTTGCATTAGCCATTGTAAAGAACGTATTTGCAGATTATTCATTCTCAGGCTGTCTTGCAAAGCATTATCAATTACCAATGGCCATCATTTTCTGTGAACTTGCTCAACATAGCGCCACGCTGTCTGCTTTTCATTTGAAATACAAATGAATTCATCAATGATGTCGGCGGAATAGCCCATCACAACACATTTTCAATCATTTTGTCTTAATCAAATATAATACTGCTCATTTAATCACTGATATATACGTTTGAAACATGTTTTAGACAAAAGTTCGTTTAAACTTTGCAACATACCAACAACTAAATAACAATATTGTACAATAAAATAACATTTTTATATTTTGATAGCTTTTTTCTAAAATTTGAAAACTTCTCTTTGTGTGTTTTGTACATTTGATTTAAATTTTGAATTTAAAACTGTTTCAACGTTGGGTTAAATGCTTGAGAATTTATATTTTATTTAAATGACCTGCTTAATAGCCATCATTAGTTTGCTGTCAATGTTACTCATGTAATGTATTTAGTCAATGTATTAGATTAAGAAAACTTGAAATCAAAAAGTGTTATAACTATGGCCGGAGTTTCACTTGGCGGTTTCTAAATTGCGAGGTTTTAGTTCTAAATATTAAAATAATTTGCACTAATTAAGTTGCCTCTTTTCTACAATAAAGCCCCTTCAATTCTTGCTAGATGCTTTCTAGCTGAAGGGTTATAGATTACCTTAATCCTAGTTCCATGGGACTAAATATTTTAGTGAAACTGGGATCAGCAATGACACTGGGACTATAATTGATGAAAATGGTACAGTGGCGTACGCAGAGGGGGACATGGTGGAATGTCCTCCCTCCGTCAGGTTTCCAAATTTGGTTTTGACTGGATAAATCAGAAAATTGTTCGTAAAAATCTGAACAATTTAAAATCTATGATCGTGAAATGCATTTTTAGGGTCTATTTTCTCAATATTTTCAAAAAATTTCGCGGGGCGAAGCCCCTCTCCTTCAGAAAAGCCTGCGTACGCCCCTGAAATGGTACCGAGAATGTGACGGGATTGGTAATGATATGAGATTGGAAAGAAATCCAAAAGAATAATAGGACCGGAGTGTCATATTTCAAATGAAGTGAATGTTTTATTATGATCAAACAGACAACATTTTGGTATAGCAAGAATAATCTATTTAAATCAACGAGATTCTTTTAATGATTTAGATTAAGAGTACACACATATATGTGGTTTCAAATGTTCTATATTTAAGTTTTGCACATATCACGACCATTATATG
Source organism: Hofstenia miamia (assembly GCA_900660155.1). Taxonomy (NCBI): domain Eukaryota; kingdom Metazoa; phylum Xenacoelomorpha; order Acoela; family Hofsteniidae; genus Hofstenia; species Hofstenia miamia. The sequence goes on from CABFPE010000023.1 coordinate 698,187, forward strand.
GGCATTATATGAAAGATGTAAACACTTAATCAAAGTACAACAAAAGAATGTGGTAAATGTTTTCTGAATTTCTGACATGTGTAATTAATAAGATTTACAATCCTTATTTTCAGTAAATTAGGCGTCAAAATGGAATTCACAGGCGACCTGCACGTGCTCTTGACATATTTAATTACATTATCATCGAATTAGTGGCGATTGTGTTTTATTTCATTAATCCACTCGACCTGCTTTCAAACGCCACCAATGTTTTATTTTGTTTTCCTTTATTTTTATCAAAGTGCATTTCACCGTATTTGTTGTAAGCGCAGCTCGCTTCGTTAACATTCGTTCTAATGTAACCACTATTCCGAAACGGAGAGCAGAACAGCAAGGGTCATCTGGCGCCCACCTGTCTAGTCCCTCTAATCCCGCGATCGCTGTCCCTTATCTGTTATGAGACTAATCCATTCTTATCATACATTTCTTCTAATTGGTTACTGATATGTGACTGTTGGGAATGCTCGCATTTGATTAGCTGACGAATGCACGTATCTTCAAGGGCGGGATATCTGACTTCTGGCGCCACTCTGTCTAGGCCCAATGCACGCGTCGCCGCATCCACCAGTATCTGCATTCATAGGAGACTCTGCTCTTATTACGAGCGGATGCCATTCCAAACAATGGCCTCAAATATACCCCTATTATTTACCACAAAACGCCTATTACTGGGTACATATTTCTGTGTCCATTTCTGGATGATTGTCAACTGATAATACGTAACATGTGTTAGCCATCATTAGTCGTGTTTACATTGCGTGGTTAACACCAGTTTTCAGAAATCAGTTGGTAAACATCTTTCAGTTGGTGTTTTATAATTAGATTCCTCTATAAATTAGGGTCTGTTTAGGGCCCACATGGAGTAGTCCCTTCATCGGGCTTACACCCTGCAAATCCAACTCACATCGAAAACACACCCGCGTCTCTTGAACCACAAGGTAAGCCCTATTCAAGCAATTAAAGTTTTGCAACTCTTCTTAGCTAGTGGTAAACTTGATGGCTCAACGAAACCCAATTTTCCATCAACGACTGTTAGCCAATCGACATCACAAGAAAGAGTTTCAAAACCCAAGTCGAGAACGCGATCTAAGTAAGTAATTATTACTAAATCTACTGATCTCTTATTAAATAAAGCACAAAAAAGTATCTACAATTTTGTTTTCTTTCAATATTGTTCAAATGCCATTAAAATGACCGATTTTCTCCCTCGTAACATAATTTAGGCTCTAGAAATGCATTTAATGGTCATGAGCAATGAATCTGTAGGTTTTTGGTTAGTGAGAAAGCACTGGAAAACTAGATTTTTGGTACTGTTGTGCTGATTATTTTAAAACGTTCATCAAAATTCATATCATTAAATTTTGAATGAAATTTTATCCACTGTATTTTATTAACCCAATCATCACCGAAGGCTGTATTTTCTGTTGGACTTATCAGTGGAGGATAAGAAATCAAAATGCGACGAAGCATTTGAGAAACTGAAAAGATTGTAAAAATAAACCCTGAAATGCATTTTAACATATTACTTTTAATTTTTTCAAAATGTGTTTTTTACCAAATAGAAATCAATGTTGGAATTCCAACATGCCATGACACTGAGCGTAGTTGTACGGTTTGATAATTTACAATAACCTAAAAAATGGTTTTCATTGCTTTATTTTAAATGCGATCTAACTTCTTATTATTTTATTTTTCAATGAATATTTAATAAATTACATGTTTCTATTTAATTATAAATTAAACTTGTTATTTCATTTGTGTACATTAAGCAATTAAAATACGAAGGTAATTTCTCGATATCTAAGTAGATTAATAAATTGTTTGTTTTCATTTTTAGTTAACATTGTATATTTTCTAAAAACTTATTTTGCTATTTTTGTGAATAGATTTTTTAACATAATTTTGTAGAAATAATTTTTGCAGATAATTGAAATACATTTTACTTAGCCGTTCTGTGCCCCAAATCTATGGAATATGCAAGTCTAAAACTCACAATTTTTTTTTGGTACAATTTTCTGTTCATAATATATTAAATGCTAGTTAATGTTTATAATAACACAAATGATTCTTAGAAATTGATTTGCATAGAAATTATACATTTTCGTTATGTCGTATAATTCTGTTTGACTTTTTGCAGAACTTTAAATTATTGCTTACAATTACAGTTACAGCTGTATTAGATATTATGATTTGTGATTTTTGTCGAACTTAGTACAAAACGAATAGTTTAATACGTGTAATTTAATGTTTCTAGGTTTGTAGTTTATGTTCTAATTATAACATTAGTTTTCCTTTATTTAAATGTCCATGCTGTTTGAATAGCATACATTTAGAATAGAAGGTAAACCTTAAACCTTGTATCAAAACTTTTTTCACTGTTTAATTTTATTAAATATGAATATTTTGGTGTTTATTTTTGAGACACGTTACATTAATGGAAGCAGATCATAATATGTTTATATAAAGTCGCGATGCATACTTGTATTTTTGGAATCTGGCGTAAAAGCTGTTTTTTTAAATAAAGTTTTTTCCAACATTTACAGCAAATTTGTCAAAGAAAAATTCAATAATTACACTTGTATTCATCTGATTTGTTACTAGAGTTAGATATTTTTGATAACCTGTGCCGTGCATAATATTTTAAAAAACCGTGCCGGGCCGTGCTTCCAAAAACCAGGCACGGTTGCAGCTCTGTGTGGGTTGCTAGAGGCCCTTTCGTATTCAGAAGGTTAAGGATATTTGGTGTCTTACCTTGAAGCTATTGTCACATTTGATATACATGTATCATTAGGCATAAAGATGAAGAGGAGGAAATGGATCCCATTTATAAGATGGAACGAGAACGCGAACGTCGACAAGCGAACAATTCTCGAGAAAGGGTGCGTGTGCGTGACATCAATGAGTCCTTCAAAGAGTTGGGGAGGATGGTGATGATGCACGTACCAAATGACAAAGCTCAAACCAAACTCACCATTCTTCATGAAGCGGTGTCTATCATTACGCAATTAGAAAACCAAGTCAGAGGTATTCATTTTTTATTCTTTCTACAAAACCCGAATGCATAATAAATTATTTCTTAAGTAGGTAATATTTGTAAGAAAATCGCTGTAAATATTACTTACAGCTGAGTTCAATAAAATTTTAATAAATTTTCCCTAAATCAAATTGTTTTGTACCGGATCAAAGTTACATATTTAGTTCACCTTCTTGAATTATTTAGTTTATGCTATTAATAGCAACGTTTGAAGCTTTTAAGTGTGATTTTTTTCATAAATAATGCACATTGCAAAAGTAAATCTTTAATTATTTAGTCCTTTTGGTCAAAAACAATACATTCGGAATGTGTTTTTTTCTGTTGTATCCAATTATTAAACAGTTACAAATTTAGTTTTATAGAAAGTATAAATTTTCAATTCTAACTACATGTTTTATTTATTTGATTTATTAATTTATTAAGTTTTTTCTTAAGTCTGTCCAATGAGTACATAATTATGTACTCCTTGATTCTGTCTTAACTACAAGTTTAGTCGTCCACGAAATTGTTGAATGTCCAATTTAGATTCACCGAGTTGTCAGTCTGATTTAACTATATACTTAAAACAGGCAATTATTTTTAAGCATTTGCTTATAATTTTTTTAATCTTAGTTAAAGTAGCGTACGATTAAAAAGTATAAAAATTTAATAATTGAATTTTTATTATTATTTTTGTTATATTTAGAAAATGATATTTAAATACTTAAATATACTATAATTCGTATTTATAGAAATGAAAAAAAACAATTTTAAGAGATGATTTTTATAATAAAAATAGAACACATAAATTATGCTGTAACTTTAAGGCTGTCATAACTCAATAGTCAAAATTTATGAAACGCTCCCCTTAGCATAAAAGGACTTCTAAAAATAACACACAAATATGATACAGAAAATTTATATGTTCGAATAGTTGTCAATATTTGTGTACTGATAGTGGGCGTAGTCTTAAATTCGAATTTGTATTGCAACACCATAGATATACCTTCAGTGACGGCATTCAAAGTACAGGAATAGTGTTTGAGAATGATTCTGAAAGTGACGAAATGAGCTTATTCAACATTGTTAAATTATGTTTAATCATGTAAGATGTAAACATTCTCTGACAACGTGTCCATGTAGGACTGTACTCTGATTTTTTTTATTATGATCGTATATTACATTTGAAATAATCCGACTTATGAAATTCTTAGCGCTTCCTTTTAACCATACTGACCATGTGAGGATAAACTGGCTTATTTCAAAATATGTGATTTGTCAGAAAACGTGGTTCTTATATCGCATTTGCTGTTTAATTATGACAGTAAAATTGTCTGATTTAGTAAGATTTGGATATTTTCTGAAATTTTAAAAATTTTGAGATAAGCAAGTTTTTTTAACATTGTCAGCATGTCACTTATATACTATGCATTAGTAAATGCGCGTTTATTTCTCTCCATACAATTTTTTAGTTCCTATTTTTCATGTCTTCAAATTTTTTTTAATTGATTGCATCCATTTTAGTTCAATATTTATAGCAAAAAAAGAATTATGTACACCATGTCATGTTTTAGTCATTTGCGCATAGGAAGAAATTTCTTAGATTCAGGAAATTGATCTATCATCTACTTTATCTTATTTTTTTCGCAATTTTTTGTCATTTGTTTCTGAAAAACTTGATTTGCGATAAGCAATCGCATTGCTTTACAGACAAACGCATTAGGGAATAACAATGATGTCCCCCCGTCAGAAAATTCTGGTTACGCCCCTGTAACTACCTGCTTTGCACATGTAATGTACTTCAAATCATTCTTCCGAGTTGCCTGTTTTTTAATGTATTTACCAGACATTACAAAGCAAATCTTATGTTTGAGTAGACAGCGATGTGTACAAAATTCTTTGTATTGCTTGGACAATAGCTCATCAGGTGTTTGCTGTGAATGATGTCTTTTTATTCCGTCATTTTTATTTTTCGTGCTGTAAGTCGGTAGATCGTGAAACAAGTAGGCTGGTCTGAAAAAATAAATGGCAAGAAGGAATTTTTATTGATATTTAACCTGTCACACAATGAACAGGGCATTATTAAAATATTGAACGTTGAAACCGCCTACAAATTGGATTATTTAAAACAACTCAATATTTTTTTCTGAATAATATAGGCGTACTTACAATTGTCTGCATTTCCAAACTAACATTATGCACCCTCATATAATATTTGAAATTCATTTATTACCTTTTTATTTGAGAGAGTTTTTATTTCTACCATTGAAATGGTTGTTAGGATTGTGAATATGTTGTAGTTGAATTTTAATTTAGAGAGAAACCTTAATCCGAAAGCAGCCTGTTTAAAAAGAAGAGAGGAGGAGAAAAATGAGGCAGACATCGGCATGCGTTCTCTCACGGCTTCTAACGTTCCTGGCAATGTCATTGCCAATTGTAAGTAATTACGAACAGCTACTATATTTTTTAACTTTAACCTCATATTTAATTCATATCATTATTACATATTTATTTTTTACACCTATTCTAAAATTACTTTGCCACTTCGTTAATCTCATCTTCAAGCTACTAGTTTTTATCCTCCATTGTTAATTGAACATCCAGTCCATGAAGTTTTATCAATGTTGAAAAAAGTTTAGATGTTAGGAGTAATGTTTGAATAGTCTTAGTTATTCCGTATTGTCCATGTTATTTCTATAATAATAATATTAATTTTGTTTAATGAAGTTGTTTATCAATTGAACTAGAAATGATAGTATCATCGCAAGTCAAATTTTGCGACATTCTTATAATTAATTTTCAAATGCCATACAAAAACTCATCGTATTGTATTAATTGCTAATGTAATAGATGTTTTCAATGGACGACAGGAAAAAATATTTTTGTAAGTTGCAGTAGAACTTATTTTATAGCATTGGTATCAATAACATCTAAACCGATTGATTAGGTGTTCTTGATTTGTATGTCAGCAATGCACTATTTAAACTATAGACAAGCAGCTACAGGTTTTTTCGTTTCGCATTGACCAATCACTGTTATTCCTCCTCAATACAAAATGTTGCTGACATTTTTTTACGCTAGATGGCGTGATGAATGTCCCATATGAATGCAATCATTGTGTAATGAAAAGCATTTCAGTATCAAGTTGAAATAGTGTATTTATGTAATTCTCTTTTTAGGCCAGACCCAGCCTGGAATTACCTCATCAGCTACTCCAATGGTACCCTTAACTTCCATTGAGGCTTATCAGGCAAGTGCTCATGGTTACCCGCAATTGAACAATTATCCTGAAATGTTGAATTTGGAATCACAGACTGCCCCTTTCCATGGTAGCCACCATCCGTCTGCTTATCCATACTCTACACATCACTCGGGGGCCATGATGGCGATTTCGCGTCCGGACATGGATTACGTCCCACCCACCTCGATTCTCAATCACGATTCAAATAACATTCCACTTTGACCACTTTCAGAACTAATCTTTGCGGATTTTTTAAATTTGAGTTTTAGAGTTAGATACATATTTGAAGGTTTTGTTTATACGTCAATAGACTATTTACTATTGTATAGTTTGAAATTATTGTATTTTACTGTAGCAGTAATTGAAAACTAGTCTATAATATCGTTATCTTCTCATTCTTTGGAATTCCTTTGTATGGCTGCTATATGATGTCAATTTTAAGAGGCTCTTAGAAATTCTATTATTATCCACTGTGCTAATTAAGTTTTTATGTAATATTGACGATTACACTAACTCGAGAGCTGTCGTCATTATCGATTTTGTTAGAAATTAAACTCCTAAAAATATTACTGATCATTTTATCATACAATGCAATGAATTACAAAGTATTTGTATTTGGAAGTAAGCTTTTCTAAATGTCTGGGTACATTGAAACCCTCTGGTTTTTTCATTATGCGCATACAGCTTTTTAGATTATTCTCTAAGATGGACATGGGCCCAAATTTCAAACCAAACAACACCCCCAAAGCATAGTTTGTTTCTGCAAAAATGCGCAATTATCAATTGCTTATTTTGATTAAAACCTAATAATGTACATGTAGTAGAGTCTATGCCCTAAGACAATACGTTCGGTCTTGATATTTTTTATTGATGAAAAGAGGATGAGACCAGTTTGGCTTAGGAATCGCAATTCGAATTTCGGGCCTTACATTTTCGACACTCGTTTTAGATTTGTGAGCCCATGTCTAAATGCTTTGGATACACAACAGCAAACACCTGTAAATACTTATATGAATACCATATCGCCAGTGTGAACATTTCTTTAAAACTTTTTTACATTTTGACAAAGTACTTTTTTCTTACGTTCATGGGGATAGGTCAACTCAATTATCGATAGCATGAGTGGTTATTCGAATTTAGTGGTAGAAATTAATATGTTTCAGTTCTTATTCTCATTTCTTACCCAAAATGTTAATTATTGCTTGCATGAGACAATATTTGTTTAAATACATGCCTGTATATGTTGCAAAATTGGAAATTTAATTGATTTTAACTTAAAAATGATATATTAATATTGAAATATTTGTATAACAAATTCCGCTGTATTTACTTTAGAACGTCATTTGTTTGACACAATTAATTGGCCAATTACTCAAGTATGCCAATGAATTCCCAAATGAAAGAATTATTATTGTAATTTGTTTGAAATCCAGTCATAAAATCAATCGAACGGAAAGGCAATGTCACCTTCCATTATCTACCATCATTTCACTAATTATCCAACTATTCTTAGCTAAAATGAACTGAATCATCATCATTGCATAGTAACTATTTTTCTGGATGCATTTATGGATAAGTTTTTCCAATATTAATAGAAGTTTTCGTGCTATATAATAGATGTTCGTTATGTCTTGAAAGGTCGCCTTGTTATAGGTTTCTAAGAAAAAGAAAGTGTCGACTACCTGAATAACAGGTTTCTTTGCTTTACTTTGGTCATTTAAATTAATCTAGTAGTGGTCTTAAAACTTATTCGAGAATAATTCAACAATCATACAAAGAAGAAACCATGTAACGGAAAGAATAAAAATGCTGAAAATCTTAAGTGAACACTAAGTACGAACAAACTACAAACAATATTGAGTGTAAACGCAGTTTCCCTGTAGCTTACATACATATTCTATGATGTTTAGATCATTATTGGAAACTAGGGAAGTGGTTCACATTTTTTATTCTGATCCTGGCCAGTCCTGGATTAAGAACATCATGTTTTGTTGTCCTGATTTTAAAAGTTCGCCAGTTAAATGAAATCTGAAGCCAATTTATGCTAGTGTTACATAGATTGATATCACCCCAATGCATGATTATATTGGAATGTATTATGTAAACAAAGGATCAATGTAAACAAGATAAAAACCGAAATCCAAACTATATTAATGAATTAGTCACTTATCTACAGTCTTTTAAATGACATAACATTTTTATGTTTTCGTGAGCAAAATGTGATCAGTGTTTATAGACTATATAACCAGTTGCTGAATAAAAGCGTTCAGAGATTACGTTAATGTAGATACTGCAAAAATCTTCATGCGTGTCGTGGTGCATCGTATAGAACGATGTACCGTTAATCTTTGAGTGTAAGTTGTACCTGTGAAACTAAAATTTTTTGGTTCGACTTATACAGGCAGTCTAAAAATTTAATCTGTAAACTTACTACCTTAGAGGTTAAGATACTTCTTAGAATGCACAAATGCTGGAAATAATTTATTCAACGATAAAAGACCCTAGGGAATAAAATTAGTGCTGCATGGCCTATGCAGCTACACTCGCTGTATACCCTTAACAGAATTTCATATTAATTCATGTAAAAATTTATTAGGAAAATGTGTAATTTCGTTTAATTAACTAATTTAAACTGAGTTATTAGTCGTGCAGTAGTTTTGAGATTTAAAATTTTTCGATCTTCAAAATATTTCCGGATGGGTGTTTTACTTTGTTGGGCCTGTTCTGGCTTTAGACTATTGGAAACATGGCAAAGATTTGTTATTTAAATCAGTGTTGTTCCCAGTGCTGTTTTTCGGAAGGGCTTATTGCTTGTTTTAATTACAATCATACAAAAAATATATTGACAATGGAATATAAAAAGTGGCTTGTCTCTATTGATAAAATAGATGATTTCATTACTTGTTTGTCTGTTGTTTCTGAAAAACTCTAATAAGAGGGGGGGAGACGTGTGCGCAATTCCGTCCTAAAATCGAGATTTTATGAACACCAAATAAACAACGTAATTATTAGTAATAAGTAAAATACAGAACATATAAATTGCTTAATATGTAAAAGTAGTATTAATTGGGCAGAAGCCCTTCTCACTTTTTTCTGATTGGTCGAGAGCTGGGCAGAAGCCCTTCTCACTTTTTTCTGATTGGCCGAGAGGGTTGGCCTTTGACCTGAGACGCCGTGGATATTGGCGGGGGGTGTTTTGCTGACGTCATGCATGTACTTTTACTAGTTTTTGTGTTATTTATGTGGCCTAATTTAGTTTGCATTTTTTTTAC
>CABFPE010000023.1:716930-731649 GCA_900660155.1 Hofstenia miamia
ATAATGGAATTTCACATTGTTAACACAAAGACTCTGAAAGATCTCAAACTTTTTGGTAAGCTATTTTTATAATTAAATCTCAAATATTGATTCTTAGCTTTTTTTACAATATTATCTCTAGTTAGTTTTACCGATATTTCTTTTAAAACGTAATTTTATTTTAATAAATTGCTGCGAATTTGCAGTCTGATGTAAATTTATCATAGACTTTATAGAAACGTCGTTTGTTTGTTAATTTTTAATTGAATTTGTTTAAACATTTAGTTGTCATGTGTTTTATATTGTGAATGTCGTCTCGTTTGACTTGTATATTAACCATTAATTTAGATGCTACCATTTGAAATTCATAATGTGTAAATGCACATTGCGTTTGTTTCCTACAGAATTCCCCCCAACAACAGTGATGATAAACTAGTCCGATAGACAAATTTAATATAACGATATATATGATCATTATAAGCAAAGTGTAGAATAAATTACATTTTTGTCTTGTCTTAAACACGTATGTGGGTTTTACCACGTACGTTTATTAAATATTATTATTAATATTTATTTTTATGTGGAAATATTTTTCGATTCCACTTTTTAAACAAGTATGTATATGTGGAAAATTAATACATATAAACTAAAAAGTAAAACTAAAAAAGTAAAAAAAATGCAAACTAAATTAGGCCACATAAATGACGCAAAAACTAGTAAAAGTACATTCATGACGTCAGTAAAAGAAAGTAAAACTAAAAAGGTAAAAAATGCAAACTAAATTAGGCCACATAAATAACGCAAAAACTAGTAAAAGTACATTCATGACGTCAGTAAAAGAAAGTAAAACTAAAAATGTAAAAAAAATGCAAACTAAATTAGGCCACATAAATAACACAAAAACTAGTAAAAGTACATGCATGACGTCAGCAAAACACCCCCCGCCAATATCCACGGCGTCTCAGGTCAAAGGCCAACCCTCTCGGCCAATCAGAAAAAAGTGAGAAGGGCTTCTGCCCACCTCTCGACCAATCAGAAAAAAGTGAGAAGGGCTTCTGCCCAATTAATACTACTTGTAAAGTACAGTTTGTCCCAAGGAGTTAGTCACAGGGGGCTTAGGAGGAGCTATTCCCCGTCTGAAAGATTGGCGAGCGTCTCCTATATAATTTTTAAGGAACTATGCATTCTCTCCAAGACAATACCAGCAAACGCCAAATATACTACATGTGACATTCAAAACGAAATTAAAAATCTTGATTATAACAGTTCAAGCAAGTAAGGGTATTATTTGCCACTTGTATAGATAGAATTATGGATAAGGACCATGAAGAGATTCAAGCCTTGGTAAATTGATTCACTGAAAGTGGATAAACAAGGATTATTGTGCTAGAATATGGCTACTCGAACCTTTTACCAATTGGACATTTTTGTCAAACTTTTTGCAAAAACACTAATTTTTTGAAGGAATTGTCTCACAATTTTATTACTGTAAAAGAAGTAATGAAGTCAATTTCCGTTGTTCAGTAATTATTTTTTCCAGTTTCAATGCTTTAGACTTTTTTTAGGAAACATGATTTTGTCAAGTTGTATAGTGATGGTATGTAATCAGGAAAGATTTGTTGTAAAGATATAGCTAAAAAATTAATATATGCTAAAGTTGAAAGCTAACCTTAATGTATATTGTCATTGTCCGGCTTATGGTTTATTTGCTACTGTCATAAAATTAATTTTATGCTATTTCTCATGTTGCTACAAAGGCTCTAAATTTAATTGCTATTACATCCAAAAGTTTGCAAAATATAAACAAGATATTAAATCTATTCACCGAGAAATATTGAGAATTACAGAAAAATATAAAGCAATTAAAATTCAGAGACTCCAAATTAAAAAATTAATGGGTAGCCTAGTAATTAATCTAAAAATGAAATGGTCACTAAGTGTTGTTTGCCCTTATTTACTGATTAATATTAAAACTACTTTTGTTTGACTTTGTCTGGCAGACAATTGAAAATGAAATTGACAGCCGTTTTAATGATAGTGATTTACACTTGTAGAGATTCATTTGCTCAATTTTGTGGAAGCAAATTTTTCCTACTGCCCATTCTCATTCTAAAGTGCAAACTTATTTCTGCAAAATTTTCAAGCAATTTTTTCAAAACATATTATGACATTTAGAAATACTGAGATATCGAAAAAATACTATTGGTGAAAGTGAAACTTTGCCCTAAAGTATTTTGCTGAGACTGAATTGCTTGGGGTGCTTTCAAATTTTGGGCAGTCTAAGGTTAACCATCAAGTCTAATTGGATTTACTAGAACTAAATATTTCAGGGCTACCGGGAGAAGAATGGCTAATTTCTGCACGTTATTATGGCACCGAAGGTCACTATCTCGAAAAGTTCAAACTTGGCCCTGGTCCACAATTCATGAAATATGTCAAAACTAGTGCGGCTTAGCGTGCATCGTTTACATTTCTAGTCAAAACCTTATGGGTTTTTCGAATGTGCAGTGATAACAGGTTGCTCTACACTTTCAAGAATAGATTTTTTACAATGCAATAAGTCCTCTGGCTTTCGAGAAACAAAATTTGGTACATTTAGCCATTGAAAAAGAACCTCTATTAATGATTCATTACGGTTTGGAAAGAAAAACTTTGGTTTTTTACATTTGATTATATTCTAAATCTTGAATTCTCAATTTTTTCAGAAAATTATCAGCAATCAATTACAACTAAATCACCTAAAAATTTGTCAGTCCCTCCTGGAGTTTTAGCTTGGCTATGTCACTGGTTTGTCCTTAAAGTATAGAGATAGGCTAATTATTCTTAGTGTGTAATTAAAATTAAAATTATTTTCACTGTTGTTTTTATTTGAATAACATTTTTCATATGATCTTCACCAATGTTGCCCCCAGATAATTCTTGTAACAGATGAAATGGATCACTGCCTACTTTTGGCAAGACACTGAATTTTTTCATGACTTGTACCAAGCTTAACACAAAGCTATAAAAATCAATCATATGTTTACAAAAAATTATTTAAAATTCAATTCATTAATATAATCGATCCACGCCTATGGGGTGCATATAAACTCATAACGGAAAGTTATCAAATATTTCCTGACATTGTTTTATAAATTGCATTTTTTTAATATTTAGCTATAAATATTTATTTATAAAACAATTATGAATCCGCCTTTTTGTTTCTTGTTCTACACTTCTGCTCATTGCATATATTTGCGGGTCATTGATCACGTTTCAAAAATGAGATCCAAACATCCAAATAACTTTCTAAGATCAATTACATTAAATCAAACTGTAATTCCATCAATATAGCTGTATTTCACGGCCACTGAAAAGCATCAGTTCAGCTATTTCTTTGGTCAAGATTGGTTGATCTTTGGTCACAGTTGATCTATAGAAGCAAAAGATTGTTAATAATTTTAAACCTATATTGAAAAATATCCAATTATCAGGCTTGTACATTGGAATCAAATTGGAATTTGATTGTAATTGGTTAGACAAACAAAATTAACTACTCATTGGATTCCAATTGGATTTTCATTGGAATAAATTTACAAAAATTTCCAAAATATCACAGCAGTTTTTATCATACAGCTTTCTTAATTTTTCAAAGTATTAAAATCATTGCTTTAGATATAGGTCTGAATGTAGTGCACCATATCATCATAAAAAAATGCAATATTAATTCTTAATCTTATAAGCATAGTGTTATATGTCAACAAAGTAAGTGCCGGTAAGGTTTTGTAAAAATTATTTGATTATAATACAATGACTTAAGCTGACGAGAAATTCGTATAGATAATATAATTGCTCTTTTGTATTCTAGTCAGGCGCAACATGATAAATAAATTTCTTAAATTCAATGGTTGCAAATCTATTTATGTCCCTTAATTGAGCTTGCATTGCAAATCTGTAATGATATGATATACATAAAGGTGTGTTTCCACTATCGACTTTTATCATCTGTCAAGAAATTGGTGATAAAGTCTGAAAGTCCATCCGATTTTTTGAAAAAACTGCTAAATTACTGTCATTTGATAATTTATCATCTGATAAAAAACCGAGTCTGAATGCTGATTCAACTCCGCTTTTTCTGATAAAACATCGGATCATAAAAAATTGCCAATGTTAACAAAAATAATTGCATTTTCAACTAAAATCTGCTGATTAAGGTTGATAGTGGGAACACACCTTTACCTTAGGTAGCATTCTGAATGGGTATCGTTTGTGGCTAGTTGGAGTCAATGTATGATAATACATTATTAGTAGTTCTTGGATATTTTGTAAGCAAAAACTGCTTTTCCTTCAAAAAACAAAAGACAGTGATTTATTCAGAGGAATGTGAATTCAGTTTCAAATTATTGATCACAACAAATTGGTGGTTAGACAAGTTTTTTTCTACTGTGCTTATACCTTTTTGAGTCAGCATGTCGCAATATTTGTTGAAAATCTCTTTGCACTAGCACTAGGAATAGAATATTCTTGTGGTAACATAATGCGTTGATCCTTCTCCCAAGCCCGATAAAAATGTTCCTCCCACTCTTATGGATCTCGCTCTAAAATAGCTCAGAATCTTGCACAACTCCCAATAGAACACCCATTTAACATAAAACATGAATTGGTGTATTGTTTAACTATACTGCATCTTGTAATAAATAAGAGTTCTTTCAAATGAGCAAAGTGCAGGTACGCGGATCAATCAGGAATGGTAAACCCAGTTAAACTAAGCATTCGTTCAAGAGCTGTTTCTGAAGCTTGTCTAGTTAAATATAATTTTTGTACTTATCTAAATGTTTTGAAAGTGGAATTCTTCTAATATGATAGGAGATAAAAGTTTCATCATACTGAAATTTCGAGGCATCTTGCATAGGTCTCTTATATTCTCACTGTGAACAAGATATTACATCGTTTGTCATCAAACAATCTTCACTTTCGAAATTTGAATAAAACTCTGCAAATGATTGACTTTTCTTCTGTGGGTTGAGTAGCTTAGAATTTTAGTAATATGGCCACCTTTTAATATGTTCCTGTTCTAAGAAATGCATCTATGCACATAGATGAGCTTAAAATGAAGATCTAGACAAATGCATGCAAAATTTGTGTCCAAGGATTTTGAAGAATCAGGCACACTCACAGTTCATGCAAGAGTCTAGGAGCGAGGATGTTTTATGGCTGAAACTTGACTTGGAATTCAAATAGGGAGATTAACAGAGAGGTGTTCGCCATTGAGAGTTGATGTTGATTGATTATAGGATTTCGTATTTTGCCTCATTTATCTTCAGAACGTCTTCAAATAAAACCAATGTATTTGTTCTTTAGTAATAATTCTGCTTTTTTGCGTTTCTTCCCTTGCGCATCTGCTTTTTTCTGGTTTTGCGAAATCGAAATTTGAATTATTAGATGCAGAGAAATTCCCTGTGCTATATTTAAATAAATGCTATGTCGAAACTATGTTTTGTATGTGGCATAGAAAATTTGGATTGACAGATTCAAACTTAGATTGGAATTTATTTTGATTCCAATTGGAAAATTCTAGAAATTTTATTTTGAATTAGATTTGATTGGACAGAAAAATCTGTCCAATGGACAACCATGCCATTTATTATGTGTTCAGACTTAGTACTCTCTAAGATCCGATTAACAAATTCGCAATGAGGTGATGAAATGCCTGTACTATCTTCTATATGCTTTATTTTTATCATTTCAAATATTTCAAAAGATTTAGGAAGTGGAAACCTTTACTATTCTTGCAGTGATTAAGAAGCTCTTCCACAATATCCGAAGCAAGTGCGGGATTACAGGAGATGAATACATTTACGCAATATTGAAGAGAAAGACTTTTACATATGCAAAAGAATTTTTATTGCACAAGAAAGTTTCTCAATTTAACATCTTGAAATATTTTTGCTGTAATATACGAAATACAATATTGAGTGAAGGCTTTGAGATTTCAGTATTCATCATTTTTAACGTAGTAGTGGTTAAGTTGTAATTACATGTCTTAAAATCTAAATCAGGGGTTCTCACGCTGGCTTGACCGATTCACCTTCTTTAATATTCGTCAAAATCTCATTCATCCCCTCTTTTCCAAAATTTCAATGTCCCCTGGACGTTGCCACAATAGATTTACAATATTCGCCCCATGTTATCTCCAGCAGATCTTTTTTCCAAAGTCATAATGCACCTACTCAAACATAAAATCCACAAGTGTGTGAACTGCACTCCTCCCCCTCCCAATGAGAAGCCCTTTTCTAATTATTTCAAATTTTTCGAATTACTATAAAATCTAGCAAATTATAAACAAAAGGAATGTCCGTGGTTTTATGGTAGAAATGTTCGGGGTTTAGCTTTAAAGTTGGTTTGTGATGTCTAAATATTATAATGAGTGCAACTTATTCAAGTTTGTGTAACAAGAATTTATGGGAACTATCTAATTTTGAATTTTAATTTTATCAAATCTACATATCACAATTTAGTATTTTTAATCTTACTATGATGTAAAATAACGGGTGTACACAAGATTTTCTGACCAGGCATTTTAGTCAAGACCAAGTTAATGACCGAAAGGGGTGCGAAGTCCTGTGAAATCTTGTAAAATATTGAAAAAATTGACCTTTAAAATTACATTTTGTCATCTTATGACAACCTCAAATGTGTCACTTCAGTTAAAACTATAAATAGGTTAAATCTAATAGCTTTGATTCCGCTAAAAAATCTTGTGAATCACACTCATAAAAATATATAGACCATTGTTTAGTTACAAAGCCATGTACCTGTTAGATTTTCTTGCACATAATCATTTAGTCAAAATTGTCTTTTGTATTTTAAGACAGTTGTCTTTACTGTTATTGTAAGTCACTGAAAATTGTCACGTAATTTTCATCACTACAACTCAAACATATTTCACAGGACTGTGCTCCTAAATTCTTTTGAAAACATCAAATCATTTATTGTTGGTCTTGAATAACTTTTGTAATTTTGACATCTTACCTGTGGTGTAAATATTTTGCAACCTCAGATGGTAAAGATGCTGTTAATTTAATTGGTGGTGCAGTAAAGGTTAGAGTGAGAGAATAAAGTAAAAGTAAATGCAAATGCGATTGTCCAGAATTCTTTTGATTTTGTATCAGTAGTTAAGGTTGTCCATGTGGATGAAGTGGACATTCAAAACTTTCTGTTGAAGTTAGGCTAATTAAAGACAGCTGCTTTTCAAATTGTCATGTTGCCAGCTAGTGTAGATCGACAATCAATATGTAATCCACTAATATTAAAATAAATTAGCCTCCTGTAGACATGGTGAAATATGAATTTATATCAGAGATCACGATAGTCCCCGATAAAGAGAAATGATGGTGATTGGAAAAACAGATGATGTCAGATATGTTGGTAATATTGTGATGATCAATTAGGATCATTTTAAAGTGAATGTAATGGTACCACCAGGAAAGTAATTGGACATTGTCTTAAGATTAGAAAAACTCCCTTCAATTATAAAAATTTAGTTTAAGCTTTGACAACTAAGGTTGACAGGGAAAATAAATTTTGTAGTGATCAATTATCAAATTCTCCAAATATTGAAAAGAGCTGCTTGAAGCATTTTGAAGTTTTAACACTGTCTCAAGTTTCATGAAATGGCCCACCAAGAAAAATGGTACCAATTCAAGAAAAAATTCTACAATATCATGCACAATTGCATAGATTAGTAAATTTTTTGATGAATGGCTCCACTGCAAACCGTGAAGAACATTTTTGTACGTTTCAGAAATCAAGAGTATATTTCTTAACACTCTGTTTATCTTGATGATAATTTTAATATTTCCACAACTGTATACATTCACTATACATTTTAAATAGCATACATGAAATGAGTACAATGCTTAATTTCAAAAAATCAAGTCCCATTTCTTGGAGGGAGTACATCATAGTAGATTGGATAATTATGGAATGTCTCCATTTCACTTGCAGAAGCGCTGTAAATCAGTTCAAACTCCATTTTAACACAAAGTTTTGTTACTTTGTCACACTTATATTTAGCGCAACATTGGAATATGTAACATTTTTCATGCAGCGTTCCACAAAACAAATGATCGACTATGAGAGAGGATGCTGGATTTACCACTAAATATGTACATTATTATTTAAATAATCTAAGCTAAGGAATAGAAAAACAATTTAAAATTTGATTGAAATGTATGCTTGTGGAATTCAAAGAATTTTTTTAGGTGTCAGAAAATAGTTATGCTCAACTTAGAAGTTGCTATAAGTATTTCTCCATGATATCATGAAGAGAATGGGAAAGTGATTAATTCCAGCCAACAATTTGCTTATAAATTTTATGTAAATAGCAATATATATCATGTTGGTGTTCTATATCTAAGTTAATCTCATAAAACAACTTTATTATATTTACCCAAAAAATATATGTATAAAAATTTTTTCAAATATCTGTAAATGAAAAATACTCGGAATGCTAAAATTCAAAATTGACTGAAAATTTGTTGGTTATTAAAAATTTTGCTTTGTCAATAATGATTTGAGGCTTATTAATTAGTTATTATCTATAGAGTTGCTTATACCACTTCACTCCTTTTTTGGGCATACAAAGAGTGACCAAAAATATTTCAGATTTGGAACTTGTTATTTTCCAAACAATCAGGTAGTAAACTTATAATGAAAGGAAGAAAATGAAGGTAACCTGAAATTGATTGAAATATTATCAAAATTGTTTACCACGAATTAGTGTTTATTTTGATCTTTGGCGACTGAAATGCGCATTCTTCTAAATCCATGATGTACAAATATCTAATGAAATAAAACCTAGGCCCATATTATCCTAGTGTAGCCATATCTACTACTACAACTACTACTACATTCTATATTGCAAACATAAAGATTAAATTACAAACCCTAATAAATACACACATTAGTATGCCCAAATAATTAAGTCTTGAAAATGTTTAAAACACCTGAATATAAATAGATTATCTAGTTGTCATACATTATCTGTTCTTGGCCTTTATTGATGATTCTCATTGTCAATACACCTCTTGAATAGTTGCAGATCCAGTTGCATTGATCATTATTCCAAGAATATGTATTTCGAATAAAAGCCAAATCTAATTGAACTCTCAAAAAATTATTGAATGTCGTTTATGTGGCTGCTGTTCACCGAGAGAGAGATTAGACATTACAATTGATTCATATAAAGGATCCACTCTGTCTTCTTCCAGACAACTTTGCAGTGCGTACATGATAACGCCTCTCTTTGGCCTGTTTTAACAAACTAGTGCATCCCTTCCTAAAACTGGCATCACATTCAAAGACCCAGCCACAACCAATCAATTTAGTTCACATTGTCAAACATTTTTCTCCAAACTTATTAAGAATATGAACACATTTATAGGTAAGTGAACACCCCCTTTATGGTAAGAATTTGTGCTAAAAATCATTGTAGTTATTGAAGTACGTGAAAATCTTAATATTTTGCTATGAACAATTCGATTTTTGGAAAATTTTTAAATGTTTCCCATCATAGGTGGAACCGGTTGGGTTCGACCTGCCAGTTGAATTGGGCTGGGCCATTTGGTTTGAATTGGGTCGAGATATTTGAACCGGTAAAATAATTTACGATTTCTTAAGGAAACAACCGACCCAGTGAACTGAATTATTGTTTTCAAGGAAGTATTTAACAACAATTAATATTAATAAATTTGTACATATTTACGACAATCTGTTTTCTTATTAACTCAATTGTTTTTTTAAATATATTCATCTCTATAAATATATAAAAAACTAAAAAGCTCCGTTGGCAGCTAATCCATTTTGGAAGTTAGGATATATTTCCCACCAGTTATATGCCAGTCAGGCTGATATTCACAAAAGCGACCGGCAGGTCAGCCGGCATGAAAATTAAGAATTGTTGGTTGGATTGGCTTACTATTTTTGACGACCGATTCCACCCATGCTTCCTGGGCCTAATCATTGGCAGAGCAAGGTTTTAAAGACAGGGGGAGCAAAAAAAATTTAGGGGTTGTTCCCAAAATAAGTTTTTGTTTTAAAAATATAATAAAGATGTTTCATACTGATAAATGTTTGTATAAATAGCATACTTTTTAGTTTGAAAAAAATTATTGCATAACTCTTTATTGATTTTCAATATAACTACAGAAGTTTTTTCTTGGCTTCATTTTGGTAAAAAGTTAATTATCAAAATCTAAATTTGAAGCAAATTCTTTCAATAGATATTGTGGTGGCAGGTACCTAGGTATGATTATCGGCCAGTCACTGTTTTCGTATTTGCTATGTCTACTGGTGTAACCAGATATTTGTAAATATTGTAGTGAGAATCATTGCATATAAACCATTGAAACAAATGTAATTAGAGAATTATTTGGCATTCGTTCTAACGTTCGTGCACCGCCGTGCACTCTACTGATGTCACAATATGATTGCAAAATCGGCAGTCTCTCTTCTTGCAATGTTGGTCTTAAATATGATTTTATAAATTTAAGGCAACTAAGAATTCGTTCAGGTCCAGCACTTGTCAAAAGCAATGTTAAATACAGTTTATAAATTGTTGATAAATTTGGACATACATTGACTATATAATTTGCAAGCACTTTCTTTAATATTTTCCAGAAGCAAGTTCCTGCACCAAGTCAATAGTTAAGGACAACTTTTGACGATAATTTGCGCCTAATATCTGCAATTTCTCTTGTAAATCAGACTCATTTAATTCAGTTAAATTTTAAAATCAATAGCACTAAATTGTGAGCTAAGGTTAAAACTCTTCAAACCGAATACTTGATCTTTGAATTATCGTGTCCAAGGTTTTAATATATTTCTTGAGTGAGTTCATCAATTGCTTGTTCATCGGGAAATCTAATTTTTTTAGGCTTTGAGACTCTTGGTATTTTGACATAAGGTCATTTTTTTCAAAGAGCTAAAGCTTTATCTTCAATTGTGTTGAATGTCCATTCATTTCTTTTTGTTTTACATCGTTTTCAAATTTTTCAATCAAATTCATTGCAGTTATTAAATCTATTCCTGAATTTTGCCAATAATTTGATAAAAAATATGCATCTTGCAAAACTTCATTTCACAAAACTAGCAAAACTATAAACTCAAACTTATTTACAGCTGTGAAAAGTCATGTCGTGTCTGATGCACCATCATAAGATTGGCCAAAGCAGAAATTTAAAGTTAGTCCAGTTACATTCAAACCCAATTCACACTGTAAATTTAAATGTCAGACCATTTGCAAAGAAAAACAAATAGACCGTGATCTTCCTTGTTAATTTGTATTTTTAATTTTAAATTTTTTTGTTCATTTAAACTAGTGTGTTCGTATTCATACAGAATAGAGCTCGGCGTTCTGCCAAACAAAACAGAAACTGCGGTTTTTACTCAAAATCGAAACCGAACCAACAGAAATCAACGAAGCCCGAGTTTTCAGTTTTTAGGAGAAGCAGCCGACTATAATGCTTCAAGAACATTGCATCGTTTCTTGGAAATTACACTCTAGGCCACTGTTTATGCTAAAAAACGAAAACTCGGTTTTCATTTTCTTCTTTCGATTCGGATTTGGTTGTGGGTGAAAACTACGGTTTGATTTTTTGGCACACCACCGAGCCCTATTAGTTTGGCAACCAATGTTTGCTCTTAAATAGCAGATTCAACATTTCACTTTTGAAAGACGCTCATTTGTAGAAAACAAGTTGAGCTTCAAGAATTATTAAATTAGTTCACTAAAAACTACTTTCACACTGATCATATTTTGTTATGTACGTACACATTGGCCTTGGCTTAGAACAAAGTGTTCGTCATATTTAACCAGAAATGGTTTGTGTTACAGTTTCTAATCTACTTGGTCAAATTGTGGCTTAAAATATATTGCTATTTCCCCAAAAAATATCTAATACTCGACCTAATATTTTTACTTAGATAATTAGTTTAATTTAATTGTAAGTTCCAATCTAAATTGCTTTAATAGTTGGGAATGCATGATTTCATAGTATACTATTATATGAAAACAATATCGACGGTCGGCGATAACTATTATTCTTCTATAAGGTGAATGGTTTTGTTCTTCAATGAAAATAAAATATTTCTGAAACGATTTTAAAATTTCAAGAAAAATCTAAATGTCTGAAGCTAATTCAAACATTAAAATATGCCCTAAAATTTACAAGTCTTTAAGCAGAATCTAAAATTTTTCAAACAGTTGAGGTTTGTTACTATCAGAATAAAAAGTCAATTACAAGTTTTTTAATTAAAGTATTTTCCATCATTTAAAAATGTTTTCTCAACTTAACCCATTTCCTACCAGTGTTAAATCTAAGCAAAGAATTTTGTCCACATTTTTGAACAATTTTATCCTATCCTGTTAAGAAATATTAAAAGTTTGGGGTTGGATAAGATTTGTGCTAAAAGAATATTTTTTGAATGAGAAATACGATTTTTGTAAAAAATGTTCAAATTCTTTCGATACCTACTGTTAAGATAATGAGGCGGTCTAATGTCCATGGGAACAACTACTACCCTGAAAAATTTTGTTTTCTGAAAAAAAACTGTGAGAGTCCCTTGCAGGAGCACCATGCGGAAAGGCGCGCCTGGACGAGACAGAGCCAGGTCACGAACTTAGGTCGAAAAAGAAAGAGGAGGTAATTTTCTACCTTAGTGATTTCGGAATTAATATATCTTCATTAGTTCATGAGTTATAAGTTTTTTACATATTATTTGGGGACATCATCACAGATATTGAAGAAATCCCAGTAGAAATAGCATTAAAGTTAAATGCATGTGATATTTTTTTATGTATGAAATAAAATGTTGCAAGAGTTTTTGCATTATTTTTAATATACACAAAAAATGTAACAAGTCAAATACATTATTGGTTACTACACTTGAAAATTTTAATATTTGATGTTCAACATTATATTTGTCAAATTCATTTCTTAAGTGCAATTAAGCGTTTGGAAATATTCTTGATGTAGCATTACTTGTAACTTGTAGCATCACAGGAGCTTTTCTTATAAAAGAATTGAATTCATTATATGAAATGTCACTTAATATTCTCATTAGAATGTGGGAACATGGGAATGTAGATATCAACTTATACTTAGCCCCATTAATGTGTTTTTAGATTCATTTGGAAGCATGGTAAGGATTGTATTTTATATTAAATATAATAATTGTCCAATGTAATACTGCTCAACGTTGGAAGGTGATTCTTCCAATAGAAAAATACTTGCGCTGAAGAAATTGCAGTGAAGTTCAGCAACAGCATTTACGGAAGAAAGTGCCATAAATGGCCGTACGAAAATGAGCAGATGTCAATATTTAAGTAGAACAAAAATATTCTGAAAATATATAAGCAATAGAATTAGATTTAAGAAAAATGAAAAAAGCAATTTCATTTTAATTAAGTGCTTACTAAATCTCTTGAATTCTTAGAATTTAAGGTTGTGCCATGTTATTTGGTAAGAAACAAGACAATCACAGAATAGAAAAGGCTATGTAGAACAAAATATTCTAAATTATGTGAACAAAGATCATTTTGATTTGGATGAAACAATTAAAGCAGTCAATATATAACTCTTTCAGTTGTCAGATATTATATAGCGAGTAGGGTCAAATGTAAGAAAATGAACTAAGAAAGCTAGGAGTAAAAAAGCAAGTAGTTCTTAAAAGCTAAACTGGAATGCGCAAAAGGATTCAATCTCCAAAGTGTAGATGCAAAAGCACAAGTGCTACAAGAATGTGGTGCAAAGAGTTGCTGTTAAACTAATTGACTATCATTTTCTACAGAACTTGAACTGTAATTTATAATAGTGACATCTGAAATACATATTAATTTCTGCTAAGGTGCACTGTGTGCAACGACACAGGTTGTAAATTACTCCAAGAAGATGAGAAATTAGGAGGAGAAGCAATGCATGATCAGTACTGGAGAATTACCCCAATGAAATGGCATAAGCACAAGCAAATATTACGTTTGAAAGAAGACTGAAGCATTCAGATGAGTCATTGCAAACATCAAAGACAGTATGAATATAAAAGTATAAAATGTGAACAAAAACTTACATAGAATAATGAGGAATTAATAAAAATATAGAAGAGATATTCTTTATGGAAACTAAAGAGGCTACAAATGCAATTAGTCCTTCTATTTTTATTGTTTTCGAATTATTAACTTAATTCCCCGACTACCAAAATTATCTTAATTTAACTTTCAAGACTATAGAAATATGTTCCTGGTTTCATATGTTGATTATGTTTATTCAATGAATTAAATACCTAGTGTACTCTTTCACCCCATATTCATATAATTTTTTTTACAAATGCGCATTAGGTTATCTACATTAACATCTTTTTGAACAAATTTTTGTATATAGAAAAAAAACACACTCTAAATTTTCGGATTTTAGGAAAAAAGTTCCAAATTAGCTCTAAATAACAGGCATTTTCAACAATCCGTAGTGTATTCTTCCAAAAAATATTCAAGCGCTATTAACTCATAGTCTAATGCGACTAATGTAGGTCCACTTCAAGCTACAGCATGATTTTAATTTGTTGAATTTGAATTTTAACTTGGGTTGTAAGAAATGAAATTAAATGAACATTTCAGACAAATATGCAATTTTAGAAAGCACGATTTATAAATTTTTTGGGGAAGTGCTCACAATGTCAATTTTAAATATATATATATATATATATA
>CABFPE010000023.1:748833-770773 GCA_900660155.1 Hofstenia miamia
ATATATATATATATAGATTAATAGAAACCATTAAGGGTTTTCAGCATCCATGAAAGTCTTATGAACCTTTTTATAATGTTTCACTTCTTTTATTAAAAATATTCCAAACAACATTTAGCTATAATTAAATTTAATATTGTCTGTGTGAAACGAATATATTATAGAGAAGAGAAATTCAAAAAATCTGTGGCGTATTTGATGAAATAAAATTTTGGAAAGAATAATTTAAGTCCTTTGAAAGAAGAACATTTGAATAGCATCTGAGAAAAATATGACCATTATTCTTTTTTAATCTCTAAAACACCTTCGAGACATTTTCTATGAATTAATTGGGTCAGTAAATCTAATTATTTGAAGGACAAACCACACAATGCTGCTTCGCATGTGTTGAATAGACTATGAGATTTCCAAGTTTCAAAAAATTAACCAATAAATTGAATTGCCAATGAATAACACAATATAGAAATATACAAATCGTACGTTTACTTTACAATTCCACAATAAAAATACACATTATCTGGCGAAACGAGTTAATCATGACTTTGTCTGATTTTTTCGACTAAGTCTGGTAAGACTAGGATCTGGAAGGAAAGAAGCTCTCATTTTACTGGTCTTCATTCCAAACATTTGTTTTACTTCATCGCGGAACCCACGGTTCAATGTCGTATACAGGATTGGGTTGATGGCCGAATTGATGTAGCCTGTCCAAAGAAAAAATTCATACAGATTCTTAGGGATGACAAACTGGGATCCGAAGAGAGGTGCAAACGTGTAAATCACCATGTATGGCAACCAGCAGATTGCGAATATTCCAAAAATTGTAAATACGGTGAATGTTGCTTTGTTGTCTTGAGCTACCGTCTTAATTGCGTGAAAGAATTTCATCAATTTGGGGCATCGCCGCTTCTTCTCAACCGAAGGATTATGAATGGGTTGATGAAGTGACTAAAAATTTTCGTTATTCTCTATTATGTGTTACATACACGTGTATTAAACTTAGTTTAACAAACGTATATGACTGAAAATACAGTCAAAGACTTTAAACAGAATGACTAAACACAAAACCATGATAAGTATTTTCCTTCCAAATTCTTCTCATTTAAGACAACGTCTAATCTAAAGTTTTTTTTGACTTATCAAAGTTGTCAAAACGTGGTATAAAATCAAAAATGTAAAAAAATTCTTTTGACGAAGCATATCAAACTACAATTTCATAATGAAATTTTAGAAATGTTACCAATTTTGACTAATTCATGCTACACTCTGCGAATTTTTGGCATGTCATATATTTTCTTATAAATTTATTTGCTGTCCATGTACTTATTTATTAATATTTTTTTAGTTTTGATGCAGTAGAATTTTGTCTTCTTTTTAAATTTCTTTATCAAAAAAGATCAAAAGGTGAAAACTGTTTTTTTCATAAGATGGCCAAAAAATCTCAAATTAACACTTTCGACAAAATTTTTATTGCCCTGCTCATAACATAATCAATCCAGAAAATTTCGAATACGTTGTTAACAAAATCATGAAAATTTTTACCACTTGAAATTTAAGTAGAAAATTTTGATACAATGACTCGCAATCATTCATTTAGTTATCAATTTTCCATGCATATGAAAAAGTTCTAATAGATAAAAGGGACAAAGCAAAACAAAATCAATTTACGACTCAAAAAGGTAAACATTTCTAAAGCTTCTGAAAAAGCTTTTTAGTGATAAAAGCACTAAGGAAATAATTTTATCTCCTATTGTAATGGACAATCCTAAATTGCCTTCTTGTTAAATATAACAGAAATTGTATTAAGCTCTTAAGATTTCTATGTATTCCGAAATTTGGAATAAACCAAATACTAAGATAAATCAAGAGGTTTCATTTAAATGCACATAAATATATTTAATAAAGACTACACATCAATATTTAGAACCAATATTTTAAAAATATTTTTAACCATGAATTTAGTTGATGATCTAAAATTATTCAAATTGGAAAAAATGGCGATCATCAACTATTGTGTTATTTAATGATGATGGTTTGTGAGGAATCATAAAATGATATTAGGATTGTGTAAAAAATAGTTTAGAAATATTTCATTTCATTCATAAATTACATTGTATAAATTTGCTTATACTGCCTACTTAAGTTATGAGAAATTTGACTTAGTAATAATTACAGAAGAAAGGGAAATAATACACTACATCAGAAAATATTTATTCACATTTTTATACCATTTTCGTTTCACAGAAGAATAGGTCTAAATTACAATTTTTCACAGCCCTTTATCGCATATCTAAAATTTCAAAAAATATTCTATTCCAATATGATAAGAGCATATATTAGGTGTTAGAAAAGATTTGAATTATCAGAAACTGTAAAAAATAAAATCAAATAATTTGATGAAATCACCATAAAACTATATTTTTGAAAATTTGCCATTTATAGTAAAATCTGGAATTAGCCTTCATTTTGCCCATAATAGTTAGTTACAGAATGGGATCCTGACACAAATCTCGACCATTGACCCTAAATTTCGAGAAGGTTGTTCAAAAACCGATTTGTTAGAAAACTGCAATATATATATATATATATATTATATATATATATATATATATATATATTCTTTATATGAAAAAGTGTTTCAAATTCAGCAAAATACTATGAAAAATTTATGCAAGAAATGCAATCCATTTAGGACTTACAGGCAACATAAATTTATTAGAATTTAAGAGGATAATGATTAAATGTTTATGTCAAGGGCATTTCGCAGACAATTTCAATAATAAATAAATTTGCACTATACAGTTTTTGTGAAATTTATATGAACTATTCATATTAGAATGCGCTGTCATAGGTTTCTGATGCTATCAGAAATTTAGTCATGCAATTGTTTACCATATAGAAAGTGTGATATAGTTATAAATTGAATCTGCAAATGAATGAAGTTTTGCCAATATCAGAACTTTCTGCGTCTGACAATTGCAGTAACACACTAAATTTCAAAACTTGATTACTTCAAGAATTCTCCCGCTAACTTGGAAAATAGACTAGTTTAGTAATTTAATTTAAGAAAAAATTTACTATACTAAAAATTTATTTTAAGCAAAGTAGTATTTTGAGTGTAAAGCCTTTTAAATTTGTAATTCCTCCCTTTTGCTGAGATATCCGCCTCTTCAAAGGTTTCAAATTTCCTTTAGAAATTATTTAATTTGTCTCCCGTTTTCTCGACGCATTTCCGTATAAACAAAACATCTTACGTCATCCGCACATGAAAGCATACAATTTATTAACAATTTATGTGGGAAATTCAAAACAAATTGAAGATAAGCGCAACAATTACAGCGTTAAAACGGTATTTTTAAAAAAATGCGCGTTTCATAATGCACAAGCCGCTTTTTCGAATATCTAAGATGAGCCAATTCGAAATCTGAGTAACAATACATTTGTCCTTGAGATTTTTACCACAGTTCTATCGCAGTCCTTTGTTTGACTCCTTTGTGATACAGCATTCTTAAAGTTGATGACCTAGAGTTCATTCTATATCTTATCAAAGAAAAAGAGTTTAATCCATTTGGTTGAACAAGCTCCGGAGTCCTATCAAGAAGACATTGGGTTGAATCATCATTTTCTAGAATAGCATTGATTTAGATGGTCCATGGAGTCCACATAGAGTAATAATTTATATAATTTTAATAAGTCTTAGAATCTTTTCAATTGACTTTTTTTTCTAGTGGAAAACTCACTAACGTTATTTAAGTTTTTGCATGTCCTATAAGTGTTTTTAGCAGCAATAAATTTTCTGATAATCAGCTTTGTTAAACCTTAGGTTTGAATAAATATAGGGCATTGAGAAAATAGCATATTTCACATAAACTTTTTATCTGTCTTAGAAATCTTATTTTGATGACGCACAATAAAATAGAAATTCAATACCACACAATTGAAGGAGAGGGTTGATAGGCAAGCTACGCAATCTTGCCATTTATGACAATGATGTTGTGAGATTTTGTCCACATAGGAATATGCATGTAAAGATAGATAAGTTTGTTGTAACTGAAAGTTAAATGATAAATGGATAATGCACTAAGTCCAAATTGAAAAGAGGGAAATTAAGTACCTGTTTGCAGTAATCAATAATTCCCTCTGCTCAAGGCTAAAATCGAATATTCTTAAATTAAATGTTAATTACTAAGACCAGATTTTCTGAGCTAAACTCATTTGTTTGTCAGTGAATTTCGATTATTTTAATCTCTTGTAACAACTGTAGGCTTAGAGCAGTTTTAAGATATTTCTTTGTAAAGCACACATAAGAACTGAGTAGTTTAGTAAAATGCAGACGATTAAGCATTTGTATTGACTTTCTGTAATGCATAAGTGGCCTGGCATTGGATAACATTGGTTTGTAGTACAATTATCTGAGCAAATATCGTTCTCTTCATAAAATATCTGTACCAATAGCTTGGAGCAACGTTTCATCTTTAAACTTACATTATTATATTTTTCACACTTAAAAATTTAATAATTAATATTTAATTGTTATTTGTATTTTTAATATTTTATGGCGCTAGTCTATGGCTAACTTTAAGAATATTCAAACTAAATTTACAGAATTAGATTTTCATTCTGTCAAGATTTCACTTAAATTTTATTAATTTAAGAATAATTGTATCCAAAATAAAAATAGCTCTAAACAGCACGACATATCAATATTTTATTTCAAAAACTACTTTTCTGGTTAATGTTTGACATCATTGACTGCTTCAAGGGAGTACTGTGCCCGTTAAACTTTTAAAGGATTAAATATTTTTCTTTATTAGCTGCTTGATTGCAATTATCTGATACTATACCTCAATTGAACGTAAAATAAATTTTAAAAATTCCCCAAGCTGCTTCCATTTAACAATAATTTAACTTTTAGATATTATCTGGTTCAGTTTCTAGTTTCACATAGCTATTTTCCCTAAGATTTCAGTAGAAAATTACTCTAGTAGTCATTACTTATATAATTAAATATTCAATTTTATTTTTGTACTAAGAAAAATTTTTTATATTGCTCCCGAATATATAGATAGATAGATATATAGATAGATTGATAGATATAGATATCGATGCCTCTCAGTTATTACATGCCTTAATGATAAAACAAGTATTTAAATTAAATACTCAAGTTATTATTCATAATTTAAGTTCTACATGTAAATTTCATTTTCAAAAACTTATATATAACTATCAAATTTATCTAAACAATCATTGCAGGTTTTAAATGGAATTATATAAGCAAGCGTTCCCATAAAGTATAATTAAGTGATTAAAATTTCAGTTAGAATTTATGATAAACGATTTTTATAGCTGAGAAGCGATAATTAATTTTTAATTTTGAATTCTTAGACATCATTTGAATTTAATTAACTAAGGGTACCAACAAATTTTAAGGAAAGTTTTTCTCTTTTTATTAAAAACTTATAATTTTAAAAATTCATATTTTTTTAAAAAAAAATTAATAAAAGATGTAAAAAAACTGGCTGAAGCCTATTGTAGTGAATTTACTTGCACACATTACCCATTTTTTAGTTTTCCTAGTTAATTTTTAACTTTATTGCTTTGATAATTTAGTTTAATCGATCGTTAACATTACATTTTTGTTTTACACGAAATATTTAATCATTTAGAATTCAGTGTAAATTTTAAGAGTTATTATTGGTATTATTATAGGAACAAAACGAATATATTATTCTCGTTGAAATTAAACAGAGGTGGTGCGGTTATACGTTCAACATACCTAATCAATCAAAATCGCAGTTAAGTCCACAGAGAATTCCGACTTCTATAATTGTTTTAATGTGAAAAGATTCATCATTAAAAACATTCATCATTGAAGGAGTGCTCATTTAAATATACATGCGAGGTGGATTTTCATGCACTTCAGCCCGATTGATCTACATAATTCTGGTTAAATTCGATCTTTTATAAGACCAGACATCAATTTAACGTGTTTCTTAATTTTCTCCACTCAGCCTGTATTATATTAAAGTATGACGATTTCAAGGTAATGGCCTACGTCTATTAAATTAAAAGAATATTTAAAAACAGCAATGTAAATAAACGCTTGAATTGAGATTCAATGAACGCTAATTTCTAACCACGAATCTGTAATTAATTTAAGTGGGAAAATATAAGAAGAAAATAGAATTATTTATATTAATTTAAGCTAAATAAAATGCGATGCGACGTTGACAAGTTCACGCCCAGAATCAGCTCAAGTGTTTTTAAATTATACATGTTACATGCATTTAAATGTTGATTGCCAGGCCCCCTTAGGACACAGTAAGCGAATGGCTAATTAAATGAAAAATTATGAAAATGAATATTGAACAGCATCTTGAAATGAAAATCGATTCAATGTTTTGGTATCACAGTATGTCTGCACTTCTTAAGAAATATAGGCTCCATATGTAAAGCTAGACATCCTATTTCTACAAACTTTCTCTTGTCGTCAATCAACCTCAAAATCCAAATAATGAAGAACAAGTTAAAACACTATTGAAAACAAATTATCCGATAATTGCTGAATAATTATTATTATATCAATAATTTTACTGCATGCAAATATATAATATTCTATATATTTATACATTTTTAGTGTGGTTACTGTATATATTTTTTTTCCAAATATGTTCCGATAAATCACTTTTATATATATATATATATATATATATATATTTATATATATATTTATATATATACATGTATATATAGTGTATAGATTTCTATAAAGAACACTGAAATATTGAAAGAAGATCTCGTATTTATATTCTTGGATTAATTAGACTAGCTATAATAAATATTTTTAGAGTTATATAAATTCATAATTCAGAAAAAATGGTATCGAAAACTTGTTTAGTGTTTTAATGATAAAGGTGTAACAACGAATACACATAAATGACTACCTATCAGTGGGTGATGAGTAGGAAGTCAATTTAACATTAATTAAAAAGAGCTACTTAAGAGTTAAGCATCTGTCATTCAAACAGGCCGTAGTGGCAATTTTAGGAATTTAATGTGTGGGAAATTATGATAAAAGCGTTTAACTAAACAATTCTCAAAAACGACCCATTTGGAAAGCTGTTCTTTCTTAAATTGATGTCTTGTTAAACTTTTTCTCAAGAACAAATATGGAAATAATAAACAAATAAATATGTTCAATATTTGGTCGATTCTAAATAAAATATTAAAAGATGTCTCCTACTTGAATTTCAATCAACCAAATTTAACAAATAACAAATTTGAAAATTTTCTCTCAAAGAGATTTAGAAACTTCATTATATATATATTATATATATATATATATATATATATATATATATATATATATATATTTATATATTTTCAATAATGATATTAAATTACATCAATCAAATCTTCAACTTAAAAAAAACATTAGTTTTTATCTTGTAGTTGTTGTCATTTATTATTATTATTATTATTATTATTATTATTTATATTATTAATATTATTATTGGAATTATCATCATCATTATATGCAATGAATGAATAGATTGAAATTCAAAATTATTGAAATTTTATATTGATTTATATATATAACCAACAAACATGTAATTTAATGGAAAAACATAATAAAACCGATTAAACGAGTAATATTAGTAATAAAATGACGTTTTAAAAATATTGCAGGCATTTTTATTTTCCAATAAATTGAAAAATATGAGGTTTAATAGATCCAAACAAATTAAATACAGAAGATATATCAATCGCTTCGAGGTATTTGTCAAAATATTACAATTTTCTGAATTATTTCCATAAACCTGTTTGTAGTGTTTTACAACTGTGAATTTATTATTCTGCACTTGGTCGTGAATTCGCTTTCATCCAATAGGGAATTAATTATACAAAATCATAAAACCAAGCTGTTATGAACTGTTCCATTTATAGCGACATTTCCAACGTTCCAACAATGCCATTCCGCACCACAAACCTCGCGTTTATACAGAGATTTCAATTTTAATGCATGACAAAATAAAGGTTTTGTAATTTTTTCTTGTGGAAAGTTTATTTTGAAAGTAAACAGTTATTTATAAATTCATATAATGTACACACAAAAGCAAAACTAATTAGTACTTTTCTTAAATTAGGTCTACTTGTTATACAATTTCAGGACCTGTTTAATTACTAAAATTATAGAAAACAATGGCTTAATATTGGTTCCTAGCAAAATAAGATGTAATACGATATTGATCGTTTAGCAAAGCTTAGATTCAATATCATTAAATTATAAAGACTTGCTCACAAATAAAAGATAGGAGGCAGCTTTGGCAATGAACTTAAAATCAACTATATTACAAACATACGAATGTTTTATGTAAAATAACGTTCCATCTAAAAAATACACAAGCTCTCTAAAATTCTCTCTGAATATTGCCAAATTTCTTAAAACTTTCAATGTTCCTACAAAATGAGCAATAATACCTTCTTTCTGTAGTTTCCTGAATCATCTAATAATTTCAATGTACAACTGTTATAAATCTCTTCTGATTACTGTGGTCCCCTTTGATAAATTATCATATTGTTCTTCTCGTTTCTGTTCACCAACAGCTACTACGTTGCTCTTACTATAAATATTTTCATATTTGCATGTCACATGGACATGACACGACGTAATTTACCTATACACAACTCAAATAATTTATAGTTAATAAAGGCAATTTTAAAAATCCAAAAATAGTTTAAAAAATTAGTTTAAATTTATATTCAGTTCATTAAAATTTTATGGGAGGTTCAAATTATATTCCTTTCTTGGCCCATATTCTGCCCATTATGTCGACACGTTCCGTAAATTTTCGAAAGATTGCCAGCTCGTGGAGAGCCCACTCCATTTATAACAATATGTTTCTCATCTCCATCCACAATCTCAACTCCATTATTATTACAGAATTTTTCAATCAGCTCAAATATACAAACCTTTAGTTTTGTTCTGAATGAATTTTAAATGTCGAAATGCTCCAAATTTTTCATGATAATCAATTTTCAATTGCCATATAAATAATAAATTCAGATGGCATCCTATATTAACATTCAACATTCCCACCGCTCAGTTTACAGAGTCAATATGGGAACATTGCTTATTTACAGTATCAAACCAAACAAATGAGAAAGGCGTATCATTTTTTGATTTCTGCAAACTAATACAAAATTGAGGAACATATTGCTTTACGTACTTGCTTAAAATGTGTTTATTTGAAATATTGAACTTCAATTTCTTTCCACTAGCCCTTGACGTCAAATACTGTTCGAACTAGTAAATAAGTAAGCAATTCGTATGATTATATCATTAATCTACAGTCTTACATTTATCGTATTTTATTACAGAAATTGGCCAGAAGCAAGCATAATAAATTTTATTAGGTAATTAAATTTATTTATAAAGAAGTTAAAAAATTACATCGGTCTTGTAGATTAAATGTTTGAAAATGGAACCCACCAATATTGGTCTCAATTTTTCATTTGTCAATGTGTACCATAATAATGCAAGCAAGTTATCACCAATCTATATTAAATTTCATGGGTCTATCTATATGTCCACATTTATTTATGCATTTTTATATCATGGAACGTTTACAAAAGTCAAGTCCATCGCAATTTTGATTTTACCAATGAAATTATCAATATTAAATGCAAAACCAAACTTTTTGGATTTTTTTAATTTCCAGCAAAAATTAAAATAGTTTTTTTAAATAAAAAATGCATAGAACTTTTTTTTTTATCCTCCACATTGTTATTCATAAGATTTTGTCACTTTCAATATTATTTAAGACTCTGCTTACATGTTTTTGCAAAATTTCGATAAGTTTAACATTAAATATTTTAAAAAGGATATATATATACTAAGTTATTTCGGAATGAAGGAAATTATATGTATATAAATAAATGCATACATATATATAAATATTAGATTTTGATTTGCAAGGGAGGAAAATTGTAAAATCCTCCAAATATCCTACAATTTTATAGTTATGGCCTCATGTTGTGCAGAATTTTGTAGCGCATCAAAAAACCAAGAAAAAGCATATAAATTTACCTTGTCAAGATAGGGTCACCATAATAATGAACGTCAGTGTCGTCTAGTGTGAAAGTTTTGATGTTATAAACAAACGCTTTCAAATTTTGCCCTAAAGTCATGCGTTTGGAGAATGATGCTATAATTTCGGCAGCATAGTATATTCTCGAATATTTTTTAACGCTAGATACGTATACTTAGACCTATTATATATCCAAAAATTTGATTTAAATATACGATTATATTTACAGGCCGAACTGGTCTCGAATTCCGGGTTCGAACGGGCAAGGCCGAATAGGGGCCAAGAAAACACGAGGTACACTGGACTGTAGCGGTCCATCTACAACTCTATGTACATATAGCAACAAAGCTTATATTTATTAATTGATTTGCTCACAGACTGTAGACATAATCTAAGAGCTCTTTCACGAGGTAGATTTGGTCATTGTTAAAATAAATCAGTAAAGTATAATCAATATTAATGAAAGTGAAATGTAATTTAATGTTAATACTTAAGTATATTAAATGCCTTGCTATGCAACTATTTATATTTATTATATCTTGTTAAGTGTTTTAAGATTTGTTCTTAAGAAAGTCCAATGAAAATTTTTATTTATAAATATTTGACTTGTCTTAGATTTGAAAGGACAGAATGAAGTAATGTCTGCATCAGTGCGCAACATTGATTTCATTAGTGGGGATATTGAGAAAAACTGATACTACGTTTTCCAACAATGGACTAGTTAAGCTATTGTACAGTACAATTCAATCACAATTATGTGAATAAATGTTCGTGTACATGATTATGAAAAATTCGTTAAAATATAATATTTATTAACAGTGGTTTGAAGAAAACCTGTATTATTGTAAGCACTAAGAATTTGAAAATAAAATTAGCATTCTTAAGCAATTCAATGCTTTTGGATATTTATTAATATTCATAAAATTTGAATTTCATGAAATTGCGTTTAGTCAAATCAATACTAAAATCAAAAGATTCAAGAAGATTCTAATTTATGTAATAAGTGCTAACAGCAAAAACCAAGCGTCGACGTACGTAACAAAAATTATTTCAGATTTGAAAAACATGTGAGTCTGGAATTATAGTTGAAACAAGAGAGTTAAAATTAAGATGAAAAGCCTAAGTGTCGAGGATTGAGATATACATTTTAGAGGCTGATTAAAATATTTCAATAAAATGTGCAAACTTTTCAAATAAAACAACATGTGCCGTAATAAAATGCTTAATAATTTGTGTAAAAATGTATTTAAGATAGCATGTCACATTGTGGGAAGTCCTAGCCTTAATTTAATAGAATACTAATACGATGTCACAGATGTATATGACACTTTAGTCTAATACAACTGATTTCTTCATATAATAAATGTTAACAAGTGTCACTAATTAAATTTATTCTCATTTTTAAATTAAAAATGTGTGAGAAATAACAATAGACGGTTCTATGATGTATATGCATGTATATGGTTATAGTTCCATATATATATATATATATATATATATATATATATTATATAGCAATGGTAATACAGAATATTTTGATAACTCATAATTAACCAACATTGAAAAAATAGACGTTAAAATGCATTTCACGATCTTCGTTTTTAAAATTTTGAACTTAGCCCATCAATGTCAAATTTGAAAACATTCCACCATTTAAGCATTTAGACACCACTGATTCAGTATGCTTGATTACGTTGAAATTTGATATTCCTGAGACATCCAATGATAACCCTTTACTACAATCAATTACCATTGAGAAAAATATTTTGTCAGCTTAAGGACTGCTCTTGCAATATTTTAATGAATTAATTACATTAAATTTTCACAAATTTTAATCGTAGTACATGACTTAAAACATATGTTAACGTCAAAACATTTAGAAATAACAGAAAAATTCTAAATAATTTTAATCTATTTACAGCTGCATGATCATGGTTTAAACTACATGCTGTTCCTTCAAAGTAACTGTCCATAAAATTGATGGAGTTAACTTAACAAAATGTCGTTAAGCTAAGAATAAATAAGTTAATGAAATTCGTAATTTTAAAATGATAGTTGTATGCACCTATTGAGGTTTGAAACCAATTTTTATAAAATTTTTTTATTGAAAAGCCTTCTATTACTTTACAAACTGCAATAAATTTAGTGTCATATGGTAAAACCTTATTAATCCATTCGTCAACTGTCATCTCATCTCTTAATTTGCGTATAAATTATGAAAATACTGAAATTGATAGAAATAAGTCCTATCACTATCAAAAGTATTGTATCTATAAAATATAAATATTGTGGCATCAGGGTTTTGATCATGATAAGAGTGCGAACTGTTTTGCTTTATTTTATTCCTATTTTGTGTTTCATTTAGTAAAGTGTTCTGTAAACTGATATTTTTGTTACGCTTTGTTACCTGCTTTTGTTGTTAAATATTTAATTCAGAGTTGTAGATAAAGGTTTGTCTATACTTCTGGCGTAACGCGCATTTGGCAGATTAGCATAAACCAATAAATGCATGCAAAACTATAATTGATTAGCATAAAAATTATATTCAGAATCATTCTCGACCAAAGTCATCACTACACAGTAAACGCACAAAGACTGCGCCTCTAGTATGAACACTTTTATGCTAGCTTTCATTGATTAAAGAAGAGCAAGTCGACTGACACTATCAGTGGACTGAAACTTTTTCAGTTGGCGTCTTACAATCTACAGCAGCGTAATTCTAAGTTAGAAGTATAAACTGGCCTTAAGTTCGCGTATATTTCAGTATTACAGAGATGGGTTTAAGCCGGCGTGTATTTTGATGAAAATATAACATAAAAATATAGTACTCACAATTAGAGTCCCCACCCTTTACCATTGAGTATTGAGGGCCTGTAATGGAGCTTTGGTTACTGTCGTGTATTGAGAGTACAATATATGTACCATAGTTGTAGTGAAAGTATACGATTGATCTTAGAAAAAGAAAATCTTCAATTGCAACAGGAAGACTTTCAAATATTTAATTAAGGTAGTTTAAAATTGCAGAGCCACATTTTAGTTTCCAACAAAAAAATATTTTGAGGTTCTAAATTCGAAATATTTCAATGTGTTACCTGGAGCACGAGCAAATTTAGAGGACTTTAATGAACCGCATATTAATATTTTGCACAATAGCAATGCCTTAAGAAAAGAAAAAATTGTAACAGTAGAAGTTAAAAATTGAGAACAAAAAACTAATACTTTAATATTCAAGGTGATAGTGAAAAAATAGAAATTTAGCAAACTAGATTTAATTTTATATATAGAAATGTTTCAACAGATGTGCTTTTGAGAGTAAACATAAAATTAATATTCTGTGAAAGGAAAGATGTAAAGTGTACATATACAAGATACTTTGAATATGCAGAACAATTATTGTGACAACTAAAACTCATGAATGAACTTATCATCATTTTAGCGATTTATTTTCCAATATTCTTACCTCTACAAAGTAAAATTTATTGTTTACTTGTCTGTTGTGCAAAAGAGATCTCATTGCCAGCCTAGAACTTGACGTATCACATATTTCCAATAATTTTCTATTACATATAATGAAAACGAAAGGCAATGAAATTCATATATTATGCTTCGCTGCAAGTAAATATAAGAAATGTAACTGCATTAATATAATGTTCAAGTTCATCATATTTTTACATCAACCGTTTATAGCGCATTATTTGGAGCTTGGCTAATATGGATGCCGGTTTAAAATTTAAAGTACATGTTCAGTTAGTTTAATACTTTTCCAAGAAATGGATAATTGTGATTCATCAGCACCTGAAATAGAGGAAAATTATTAATTAGGCATAATTTTTTAATAGAAGTACCGGTATAGGGACGAAAATATACAAATAACAGTTTTCTTTTGTACATAGCTTAGAAAGCAATAAAATCACTTGTTGCAGAGTCATTCGTTTTGTATTTTCTGAAAGACTTCAATAAAAATAATCAACTTTTGGAAGTTTGGAACTTATGTATTAGTAAATTCTCTTAAAGCATACAAGCTGAGGGCCTAATTGAAACCTAGTTGTACTTCATTTCCTGCAATTGTTTAAACCGTTAATGCATTGCATGCTTCTTAAATTCTGTATTTTGAAAATAGAAATTGGTGCTGTCTTTT
Source organism: Hofstenia miamia (assembly GCA_900660155.1). Classification (NCBI taxonomy): domain Eukaryota; kingdom Metazoa; phylum Xenacoelomorpha; order Acoela; family Hofsteniidae; genus Hofstenia; species Hofstenia miamia. Next base: position 763,060 of record CABFPE010000023.1, read on the forward strand.
TTGCGTGGCGCCAGAAATCTTTGTATTTTAAAAGTACATTCGATAGCAGTGACAGGATTTTTTAATGGCCGGTTTTGACACTGTAAAATTAGGAAAATTAATCGTTCTCTCNAAGGGTATGAGGATGGAGATAGCAACAGAAAGATCACCCTCAACCAAATGTCAATTAAAGGGCAGGCAGGTAAATGAGGGCCATCATCATGACACTGATCACCAATTAAAGGGCATGAGGTTGGAAATACAAAATTACACACACGCCCCTTCAACATCCAGTAGTACTTGATGCCAATTAAAGGGTAAAGAGGAAACAGCATCAATTACCATGAAAGATTGGGAAATTCAGCCAATAATTGATGACTCTGACATGGATATATCAGAACGTCCTTCAACAAGTTTGCTCCCAATGACAACAGAAAGCTCAGGGATATTCTCTTACAAACAAACATTGATAACAACAAAATCGTTTTGGTCAGAAGAAAGAGAAAGCCAAATGACCAAAATAGGCAGAAAGAGAATCCACCTGTATTTCATTGTGAACAGNCACCTGAAATAGAGGAAAATTATTAATTAGGCATAATTTTTTAATAGAAGTACCGGTATAGGGACGAAAATATACAAATAACAGTTTTCTTTTGTACATAGCTTAGAAAGCAATAAAATCACTTGTTGCAGAGTCATTCGTTTTGTATTTTCTGAAAGACTTCAATAAAAATAATCAACTTTTGGAAGTTTGGAACTTATGTATTAGTAAATTCTCTTAAAGCATACAAGCTGAGGGCCTAATTGAAACCTAGTTGTACTTCATTTCCTGCAATTGTTTAAACCGTTAATGCATTGCATGCTTCTTAAATTCTGTATTTTGAAAATAGAAATTGGTGCTGTCTTTTTTGCGTGGCGCCAGAAATCTTTGTATTTTAAAAGTACATTCGATAGCAGTGACAGGATTTTTTAATGGCCGGTTTTGACACTGTAAAATTAGGAAAATTAATCGTTCTCTCATTAGGGGACATCATAACTGACAATGTCACTCAATTGGAGGCTTTACAGAATCGTTTTAGCAACTCCGTACAGTGGTAATTAAAAATACCATTTAAAAAGCGGAAGCACTTTATAATGCATCGTATTTGTATACTTATCAAATTTCAATACTGAAAATTGCGTCAAAATGAAAAATGTAATGTATTGTATATTCCACGAATACGAAATAGCAAAGCTGCGGGCATCGTGCGAATGGGCATTGGGTAGAGGACAGCGACCGGGCACTGGAACAATGTTTTCCACTAATAAGAAAGCCAAACAAGTAACTGACCTGACCTGCGATGACCATGATTACATACAATAACAGTGTCACAAGACGAATTTTCCTTGCTACTCTTTTCTTCAATGTGTATATTTACCCACCTCATTGTACATATAAATCAACTTACAAACTTGGTTTAGATTCTAGCTGTCAACAATATTTGATATTATGTCAATTGAGAAACATTACTCTGTGATTGATAAATTCAATGCTAATCATGCAGGAGCTAAGGAACAATATTATTATTGGAGGGGCTCAACTGAGATTCTTCTCATACAAAACTTAAATTTCTTAAATTCAAAAAGATTTGATTTAAAATAAGTGCTCTTAGGATAATTATTAGTAGGGCACTAGCCCTTCAAACCACCCCTTTTCCTTAGCCTCTGAAATCATGCTATGTAATTAATGATAAAAACATTAGAACGCCATTTTGATTATTAATACACAATAACAATAGGTAGTTTAATCTAATACATGCCACTAAATCGATTAAATCATTTCCAACAAATAATACAAACTGAAGAACAACACTGTTATCTTTTACGAATTTTTCCGAAAGAGACAAAATTTAGGCTTACAATTTATAAAGTACAAGCTTAATATTATAGCAATGTGTGAATTTTAAGCTTAGAAATCTTTTGAGGAATACTTTATGTACGCTTTTCTTGACTTCAAAGTTTATTCCCAATAAAGTACCAAGAAGTTATTAACACCGTGATCATATGTAATCAACTGAATGAGAAATACAAAATCTCTTTGATTTATATTTCTGAACATTTTAATGTAATAGTAATGTAATCTTATACAGCAACAGACGTCCATATATCAAATATTTTACTTACATATATTATAAATTCAATCATTGTTCTTAAATTAGAAAGATTCCTTTTAAATTATTAAGAAATCCACTTTGATCTTAAAATTTGTACACGTTTTCAAATGTATATCTTGTAGTTCCGATTAGCTTTCCACTAACTATTACATGTTTCATTTTCGAACAAAGCATGGGGTTTTCAAATTAAATGCGAATAAATAGTATAGGGAACCAAATTTTTGATTTAGTGTTCATACTACTGTATGTTATTTGCCGTAACAATTCTGTAATGCCATGGAATGTGAGCAATAGGGCAACAATTTTGGTATTGATATAATTCACGTGGGATGTCATGGTAAATTTTTAATTATAAATTATACAAAAAATTGTTAATTGATATTAGATATTAAAATTTATTTGGTTCAGTTGTATACTAAGTGTCACATTCATTCATAAATATTCACTTTCTTTTCAATTCAACTTAATGCAATAATGATGTTTAAGAAAATTTTATATAAAGGATTTTCATGTGATTGGAAGGCTAGAACACTGGCGAATTTAAGGGGGACTATGGGACTGCAGTCCCCCCCCCCATGATGAGCACACCGGAGGGTAATTTTTGCAACCTTGATAAAAATTCTAAATTAGTGCTAAATTTTTGTGTTTCATCTGCAAAGGGTTTGGCAAATATTTGTAAAATATTTGGCAAATTTTTAAAATAACTTGCAAGTTTCCCTAAAATTTAACAAAAACCTTGCAAATATTTGTCCGACTTTCCAACTTTTTTTTCAAATAATATTACACATTCTTAAGAATATATCAAACATATTCCAATATTAGGCCTTTCATCTACCATCCACCAAATTTTCTATCTAATAAATTATAAAGGCTGTTGAAAGAACTGCTTCCACATTATACAACAATCTGTGCACAGTTTCAGTGCAGATGTTAATTATGACATATATTTGTTGAAGAATGTAGACTACGGGGGGTTGTCTCAACTACAAGTCTCTACGTAAAAATACTGGTCCTTCTATCTTATGAGAAATAAAAAAAGCTTTCTAATTTTTTTGAAAAAATAGCTGAATAAGTCCTAACTATGAAAGCTAAACTAAAATCTTAGAAAAAACATAGATTCCTTCCTATGAGTTATTTTAATCCCCAGATGTTTACCGCTGGCCATCAACACCTAATGAAATCAGGACAATTTGGATATTTCTCAAATACTATATTGTACACAATCAAAGTGCTCAATGAAGCTAGCCCTTTGTATAAATTAAAAAACTGTACACTGGATCAATTTAAACTCCTAAGTATATTTCAAATCTTCTGTAAACCCAATGTGTTTGTTAGAGGCCCTGTAGAATCATCAAGATTCAATCACACTACACCTCAAAAGCAATCAAACATCATCCAAACATAATGGCGAGGGCTACCTTAGTCATCATTATTGCTAGGATGAGCACGTACAAATACATCAGCATTTTGAATAAACGCTCAGCATATTTTAAAAAACTATAAATTTTTAATTCAGATACTGAGAACTGGTATATCTAGGAAAGGGGAGCTTCTGAAATCCCTTTCAATCTGCTAATTTTTTCTTCAGCATATTAAATTCTCTTTATCACATATTTCAAATGATGTTCAAATTGCATTCATAATACTATTGGCTTTTATAAAAGTATAAAATTTTAGCATTTTTGTAACAAATTTTTAAGAATTTCTGAAATTTTGACCACAGTTTTGCATTAATTGTTCAGATTTTATTGCACAAAAAAATAATTCCCCATTTCATATAAGAACCTAGTAATATTAGGGACTCACCATCTCCTTCATCTTAATGCTATTTTATATGGTAAAAGTTTCCATCCAAAACCTACAAAAATGCAACTTCATTCCTACATAGAACTTTTATAGTCAGCTATCATTCAATTCTCAAATTACTGATTTGCTAAAAATTGGGATTTTCAAAATTATTGATATGATACCCTCATTTCTAGACCTCTTTTTGCATTCTTCAGGAACTTGAAATTGTAATTACTATGTTACAGAAAAAATTAATGCTAAAGATTTAGCAACCACCAATGCAAATTAAAAGTAACTCAGTAAAACTAACAGTTTATGTAGAAATGTTTCCTTTTCTTGACAGATTTCAAAAACTAATAGAGTTACGAGGTAATTATTCGCAATTAATTGTCCTGATACCAGACCCACAAGACATGGGATAGGATCAGTATGAAACCAGAACTAAATTTTCAATTTCAAACTGAGACCGGGAGCAATTTGAATTAACATTTGCTATTATATTTACTTGCTAAACTAAAATATGTCTGTAATACTGTATCTCCATTTAATAGTCTATTTTGATAAAAATGCATAATTTTAGCACAAATAGATGATCTATATATAAATATAAATTAAAACACAATAGTAGAAAGTTCGACTAGAACATAAGCAAGAACTTTCAAATTCTTATCATAACATGTAAAGAAATTTATGAGGATTCAAAACTTAATCAAATTTAGAATGAAAAATATTATGGAAAAATCGAGTTTAAGTGCCTCAGTATCCCTTATCAGAAATTTCTAGATCCGGCCCTGAGCACTTGAATATTTAAGTGGGATGGGATAGATTGAGACGCGAATATGTTTAATATGTAAGCTAGATGATTGATACTCATATAAAAAATGCATTACTGTAAGCACTAACTCTATTGGTAGTCAAACTCTGATTTTATAGTGTGGCTACTAATGCACCTATTAATAAAATTCGTAACAGAGAAATCAGCCGTAGCAGGAAACAATAACCCCAATATAAATCTTAAATTTCAAAATTGAAGAAATTTTGAGGAAATCATGTACTATTTGATAAGCGATTGTTGGTTATAAAGTTTTACTTTCATGTAAGACAAACAATAATCCGCGTGAATCAAAATGTTTGTAGTCAAGCAGAAAAATTCGTATTAATGTAAAATTCTGCAAAATAATATCAAAGCTATATATGGCATTTAATTAAGTGACGAACAAAGCAGACATCGTGCATTGATTCGATTAAATCCTAACATGGGCGTTAAAAACTGATAACAAAGAAGTGTAAAAATCAATTTTCCGATATGTCTTACGACTTAAAGTGATGCAATTAAAAGTAGAAATTGAACCAATTGCAGATTCATTTCAAGTTATGTAGCTTAACACAGTTCTGTTGCATTAAGACATAAGACTGCTGCTATTGAGGTGTTGTATGGAGCAGGGTGGTGTGTACACTATATTGTATAATATATTGAGTTAGGGATAAAAGTGTGACAAACATCGACCATATTAAATACACGCAAAATACGAGCAAATAAAAGCCCCCTGTTGTATACGGCTATAAAAATGCCTTCAGATCGTTCAGGATTGCATATGGAAATAAAAATTTACATTCCATTCCATTTACAGATTGTTGAAATGGAAAGGAAGCGGAAATTGAACTTATTTTATGAAATGGAAATTCAGTGGAAATTTATGGAAACATAAAATTTCACAAGAATAGTTCACAATGCTATACCAAATGTGCAAAACACCCTAAATATATTTAAATATGAATAAACTTTTTAAGAACATTCACAAAGTGCATTAAGAAAATGAAAATTAGTCTGAATTATACAAAGTAGAGCGAATACAACGGCAAAATTTGGTTAATGTCATGTCAAATAGTAATGATTAAATAATCGCATTAATACACTGGTAGAGTTAAACCAATTCTATTGCATTTATCTCAACAGTTTCAATCAATCTAAACACTGCACGGGTCTGCACTGAATTATAATTTCTGTTGACATTATAGTTGATTTGCCCAACCACTAGAAGGGTTCTAAAGCGACCACTGTCTCTGGGATATACTGGTCTCCGTCCTATGGGACTGATACTAAGTATCTCAGTGGCGGATGGGGATAAAAATTGAAGAACCTGGAAACACAGATTTCAGAATTTTACTCATAATTTCCAATTTCGATCACAATAAAAGTTATTCTGTGGGGAGAATAGTACTATCTGACCAGAATATTTCATGACATTGTGATGGTACCAAATCCAATGGGACTAAGTGGGACTGAAACAGGTAACATTCTGATTGCAAAGAAATCTAACCCTTAGTTATGGAAAAATGTGGAAATTATTCAAAAATATGGAAATCCTTTTAAAGTAGTTGTGGAAATGAAATGGAAATGGAAGACAATCGCATCTTTACAAGCAAGCCTGAGATCTTTACACATTGTCCTTAACTCTTAGATTTATCAACTTATTATTTAAATTTAATGATTGCTGAAGTGAAATAGTTTTATATAACTAATATATTACATTTTTTATAATACAATACCTAACTTTAGTAAAATTGTATATCATATCCTTTCCATAGGTGACTCCTTGTACTTAGTGAAACTTAGATGTCAATGGTTTATACAATTATAGAATATTCTTTACAGAAATAGTAAATTTACAATATGAATTTTAGCTGAAATATAGAGTGTTGCTATAGCTATAGAAAATTTAGTTGAAATGAAAAATGAAAAGTAATATTTTTTGAGACTAAGTGCAAGATTATACGAGTTTAATAGATAGAAACGAATTATTGTTTTCTCGCCCATAAAAAAATTATATTCTATATAATTTGTCTCGATTCAGCTCAGTCCTTCTAAACACTGCGTCTTTATTACATTTTGCTTAAATGCTTAAATGGAGCATTACCTACTATTTGGAAAACACAGGTACTACTTAAACTAAAAATACCATATTGGAATCTGCTGAAAAAATTCATGGTTTTGGGAAATTACTTTTGTTTTAAAAATTACTTGTCACATAGTCGAGTGTGACAGTGTTGTGTTAAATCGATATTTGCTGGAGTTGACAGGTTGCAAATTATTTTCGGATTTCGTTCCATTACATATTTCACTTTGACGATGAGTTAAAAGTCACAACATCATTGATTGTGCATCTGTCATAATATTGGGAAACTCACTTCTTGCAAACGTTGTAGAAATTTTGAATTAATTCTATGCCCTCACTAAGGAGATATTGAAGCGACTGTTTTGTTCTGGTACTCTACAAAATATAATATATAAGAGCCTAGTCAATAAAATATTGCATCTTGGGATGAAATAGGACTTGTTGAAATTCATTATTCTCGAATGCAGACATGTGTTCTTGTCTAAGGATATACAGCTAAATTAAATTCAAAGCAAAATTTTCGGCTTCATTTAAAAAGGTTGATTGCTTAAGCAGATGGCTGCAGTTTTAATAATGAATCGCAGGAAGTTATCTTACAAAGGAGGTAGCGGAAATTTTATAAGAAACTACAGAATTTCACTACATTTCATCCTTTAGAATTGTGATTGCTAAAATAAAATCTAACATTTTAAAAGGCTTCGACCCATTATCAATTTCTCAGTTGTTAAGTTCAACTGTTGTGTGCATTTCATTAAAATTTTTTTAGCAATTATTAAATTTATATTATATATATATATATATATATATATATATATTTATAGTTTCTTTATAAGCACAAATACCCTCAATGATCTTTGCTTTGTATTTTCATTTGGTCATCCCAATAGCATCCAAGAA
>CABFPE010000023.1:786508-797153 GCA_900660155.1 Hofstenia miamia
TTGTCAGTGATGTTATTGGACATTTGGAAGACCTGTGCGAGATGTCAACATGGGACCTCTAAGCAATCCCCAATTCTATGTATTAAATTTTCAGTATCTGTTTTAGTGTAAAGTAGAAACTTTTTGTACATATACATATGTGGATACCTGCATACCTATTAGGCCCTTCAAAATTGATTATTAATGATTATGGGGCTCAAATTTTTGCTATATTTACATAATTACTTTGATTTTTTGGTATTGTAGGTTCACAAAAGAGTCCAATTTTTATACTTAGGGCCCACAATTTGAATATAATTGCTTCTAATAAGCACTATTTTTATTTTTGGGCACAAATTTTTTTAGTAATTTTGGGGAACGGTGCGTCCGCACACCTGACTCTAGTATTGACGCCACTGTATATTGCTAGTGTATCGAGTTAACCGAATTTTGAAAGGCAACAACATTTTTTCACTTTGCTACAAGGTTAACAATTTGGAAATTACTTAATAATTATAACGGTTTTTTGGAATATTGATTTACTAAAAACATGTTTCACTAGCATGCATATCGATTTTTAATTTCAAATATTAGTTTTAAAAGTCAGATTCACACTAATGGTTTATTCAAAAGTTTCCTTTTCAGAGATGTAACATTTGGATACTGTGTGTAAATTTCAATAGCTAATTATGAATAAAACTACAGATGTATTAAAGTTATAAAACGATGAGTATCTTATAGGTCATGGATGACAAACTATTATAACAATACTTTATCTAAGTTGAAATGCTATTTTTTTCATTACTACAACATGTGTAGCATTGAATCTAGCTTAAAATATAAAGAATATTAAGGAGCATTTTGAGAAATATCATTAAGATCTTTAAGACTAAATGTATACATACTACTAAATAGCTTTTCCTATATTCACTAAATATGTATTAGAGCATATCTATGATAGGGTGATAATAGAAAACCTTAATATGTAGGAAATTCAACATCTCTGCAATGTCAGAATAATGTTAAATTTCACTTTTTAACTTAGGTTAATTTACAAAAATATGATATCCCTGCCATATTGACCTTTATCATCCTTCTTGAGCTCAATAATTTTTGAGAATCATAATCAATTCTAGTATTTTAGTTAAAATTTTCGTAATTTATTGTTAATTATTCAAGTTAACTAAGTACTGAAATCCTAAGAACTGCCTGTAATTACAACAAATACACGCAAATACACATATACACGACCACACGCACACTGTAGATTAACTGAATTAGGGTTTTTATTTCTGAAAAGTTTTTTCAAAAAGCAAAAGTGAATAAGCGATAAGTGATGAAAAAAGCGATTTCTTAAAAAGAGGTTATAGTGAAAAGCGATTTTAAAAAACGATATAAACACTCAGATAAGAATCTGTATTTTTTGCACTGAAAAAGCATGAATTTTTCGAAACGAATTTTTCCTTTTATCCACTACACTACCTACTTGAACTTTAAATGTGTATACATTTCTTTCGTACTCCAAGTTCACTTAACATTCAATTGTTTGATACATTCTTTTTCATTAATTTCTAATTATCTCTCTCTTTACATCGTTATAGAAATTTTAAGTATTTATCAATCAAGTAGAATATTTATAAATAGTTCTGTCTGAAAGTTTGTAGTAATTCCTACCTGAAATTTCATGATTTCGTTTACAGAAATATAATTGACTGATTTCATATTCATGCATATACACATGAATATGACATAATAAAAAACACAAATGGGAAGTTCAGAAAAGTTTAATGACTGTTTTCCTTAATAAAATGGGAGTTTTTTGCAATTGAATCGCATATGGAGCTTGAATTGGCCACAGATGTTGAAAATGATAAAACAATATTATAAAAGATAGGCAATAAGAACTTCCCTCCCATCTTGCACTCATGTGTTCTCAACATAATACAACCAAATGAAACTGCTGTGTTGTAGATTAAAATTCTATCTAAAGAAAATATTCCCAAAACAAAGATGAATGAAATTTTAATAAGCTTTTACTTGTCAATAATACAATTTTAATTCCTTTGTTATTTTATAAAGCTGAATTTGAAATTTTGTAAAAGCAGTCAGTTGCGTGAAGGGTAAATGTGTCTTTTATTTTAGAGCCCTGAGAATACTAGAAACAACTCGATATTAGGTTAAATGACATCTCTTCTCTTCAATGCATGTAATGTCGAAGATTCCATAGATGCTTATTTATCTCAAATGCAAGTCTTGGTTTGCCTTAGTTGTTTGAAATTTTATATTTCTTTCGTATATTTATATAGGATTCTTTAAATTGAACTCAAATCGAACTTAAAGAACACAACTAGCAGGAGCTTATCTTATAATACTGATAAAAATGTGATACATGAATTTATAAGCAAGTTCGAAATAAATAAGTTCTTAACTCATAATTTTGTTCTATTCACAAACACAAGGGTTAAGTATTAAAGTAACGACTATTTTTGTCATTTGTTAACCAAATACTGTAAAAGAACAATCTTTTGATATTATCTTTTGAATCTTTTGAATAATCTTTTGATAATTTGTTAACCAAACGGTTATGGGTTATTATGAGCTATTTTTGTTTATATAAATTTGAATTATATTTAGTAACATCAGATTTAAAGTAATGATCACACAATTTTCCTTAAGAGGGTACACACAAGATTGATGGCAACATATCATCTATTTTTGTAAAACAAGTACTGGATGTTTCCTATTGCTTAGATAATAACTATGAATTGCTGTAATGTTACAGTGGGTCATGATTTTTTCTAACTATTTTTTACTGTTTCAATTTTAAAGAGTATATATATATATATATATATATATATATATTTATGTTTTCAAATTAACATTTTTAGAGTAGTTGCATTAAATTTATTTTATTTTTTTTGCTTATAAAGTACTATAAATATACGTCAAAAACTTCTTGCAACTCTATAATACCAAGCAAAGTGAAATTTGCAAAAATTTGTTCATTTTCTATACCTTTTCACATTCTATTTGAGAATTGTGACATACGTGTTGAATATAGTGACATACTTGTTTGAATAATTTCATTCTAAGTGAGAATAAATGATAATGTTAAATTTGAGTTACAATATTTAATAAACTATCACATAAATATTTATATTCATGTATTTTTTATACCATCAATGACAAGAAATAGGAAAATAACAGGGGAAAAAAGAGCTTGGCAAGAAAAAAAGAACACACATTTGTGCTGCTTATTCTGCCAATAGGAATTGGCATGGAATTGGCTGTCAGTTTAGATGTTCCAGAGTCCGCTGCTTACATGTGGGTAGCTTCCAACTACCCTAATGATAGGTGTGGTGGAAAGTTCAAAATAATTGAAAAGAATACTTTAATAACATTAAAGCAAATGGTTGATGTAATCTCCCAAAATATAAACTTAAAATTTTAAAACAGAAGGTGTAAGATTTTAGATAAATCTGATTAGATGAATAGTTTTTTATTATATTTTGTATTATTTTATTAAAATTCTCATTTAGAATGGAATTATTCCAACTAAATTTAGTATGTCAAAATTCTCAAATAGTAAGTGAAAAGGTATAATATGTGACATTAAGAAAAGACATTTCAATAAATGCATACATCTGTGTTATACAACTCTAATTTACTACAGATACGCACATACATATAAATATTTTTTTGCTTTTTTATTTAAATGTGAACAAACATTTCCAGTTTGCGATAAAGAAAAATACTTAAGGCATTCATGAAAGATAGAATTTTGACAACAATAGAGATTTGATTGTAACATTTCTAAAAACAACTCAAAGTAGTAAAAAAGCGTAAAGAAATAAAACGGTCAGATGCAATATGTTTTTCAGAAAAATTTGGAGACAATTGACAAAATGTAATATATGGAATGAAAAATATGTTGGTGAAACTTCAAAAATGAAGAAGAGCATTCCAATTTATAGATGCAACTCAGAACATCTTCCGTCAATTGAAATTTCGGTTACACAACTGGCCGTTGACTTGCCTGATAACAGTAAGATATCTTACCAACACGCGTTCTACAAAGCATATCTCCGAATCAAAAAGTTAATTTGAAACTTCCAATGATCTTGAAGAATAAGATGAATACTGAATAATGAAATAATACTCTTTGAAAACTCTCAAATAAATTTTGTTAATTGGAAACTCATCAGAACAATAATTTTTATAGAAAGAGGGTCTTGCCTGAATTTTGGTTCACTGATAAAAATCATCAAGATGATTTATGTGTATATTATTTATGTAAAATGTTGATTTTTCATCAGTAACAATTCATTATATGATACCCTTTTCAACATAAGATTATTGTAAAAAAAACACTGAAAAAAGTGTTCAAATAAACCTGAAGTAGAAATTGCCTTAATTGCTTTCTTCACGAATGACACTATTTAGTGCAGACATATATGTATTGTTTGTTTTCAGTTTGCTATGTGTTACATTTTAACTTGAAGCTTTCTTGATCCCCATTATATATTTCTGTTCCTAATCAGTTAAAAAAATGTGAAAAACCAAAATGCTTCATTGATTAAATTGAATTTTTTTAAATGTACTCCCAAACCCATTAGTCTATTGATGCATATATCTGTGTACCGCATATAAATTTTTGTTCCATACGTTTAAATTTCTCATCTAGTTAAAACTCATCAATACGCGATTATTGTAATTAATAAATCTAACTTTCAACGAATGACGGAAGCAATCACTTGTATGTTTCCATTTTCCTTTAATTGGTTTAATATTACGATTCAATTTGTAAAATTACTGTAATATTGATGTTTTCTATAATAAATTAGTTACTAAAAGAAATCTATGTCAAATAATTATGCTAACTGCAATTCACAGACATCTCAATCATGCATTTTATGATCACAATTAAATAAATATTTAAATTATCATCTGCCCACTAAATATGTATGTTTAATATTATTAGAGTTAGTTTATGTAAATATTCAACCGTAGAAATATACTTAGTATAAGTTCTAAATAAAAAATGACACTCACTAAAAGTGCGCTTGTAATTTAAGAATGACTGTTTCGCTTAGTATGACGTTTTCAAATTGAGCATTGCTTTTAAAATCTATGTAACGTCTAACTTTCATTTTATAAAATATTTGTTGTAATTGACTTTAATGGATTTTATAGACAATTGTATTTACTATATGTGTATATAAATATATATATATATATTATATATATATATATAAATTTAGTTGTCGCAAATTTTTCAAATATAGTGCATTGACTCCTATTAAATCATTAAAATATGCATGTTAGCTTAATAAACTCGGAAAGAGTGCATAGTAAATAATCTATGCATTTTTTATGTTTTCATCAGAATTTTATTTTGTCAGATTGAATCAGGTTCATACCAGAACAGGCTAAATAAGTTGACAGGTCAAGAAATTACAGGTTATTTATTTAACAGTGCGCACCCCTACTCATATGTTAAACCTCAAACACTAATGTTTGACCCGTACGCTGTACTTTTGTAAAGATCCGTACAGGCGGCATCCTAGGTCATCTTTTATTTAGGTGACTATCTTTCTTCAGATTTTACGGCTTGAATAATCATATTGCACATGTCAGCGATGGAAGTAGAAAGTAGAATGTGTTTAGTTAATCAGGAGTAGCTGAGAATCATGCTTTATATTTAAGCATTAATATTCAGATGGAAATTTGATTGATTTAATTGACCTTCTAAAATCTGTAATATATTTTCGTATGATAATACTTGTGACGTTTTATGCTAATAAAATGGAGCGAATTTGATATAAAAGGTTATCTAAATGTATATTAATTAAGATATCGTTAAAATAAAACTGGCATCATCTACTTTATGGAAAGTGACATCTGCTTGGCACCATTCTTCTACAGTACTGACCTAGCCAAAAATATTTGAAAAAAGTTTGAAGTTCTAAAATTTAAACTTAATATTTTATGCTAATAGTTCAGTTTAAGTTTGTTTTAAGGCTATTATTGTATTAAATTTGTAATATAGCATCACTTTATAGTTTTTCAAAATTTTTGGTAAGCATTTTATCAACGGGCCAAATATTGATAAGGGTTATTAAGTATATTTCTAAACAAAAGTATTATACTTCAATAGCCAAGAAAATGTAAGCGCCTGTGTTGTTTTCACATTCCATGCAAGTAACCCTATTACAACATAGTGACTGTCTAGAAACGGGGCAATATTTCAATCCCGGTCCAGTTCGTCTCTGCCTCAAGTCCGTCCTTATCCCGTTCTTCAATTTTTGAGGCCTTCCAACTGGTTTTAAAAATTATGTTAAATATAGTATTTTGCAAATGAAAAATTGAATAATAGACAAATTAAGTATCTTAAGAAGTTCCTAGGCCGCCCATTGTTTGTAGGCCCAGCCCATCAATTTCAAATCTTTAGCCCATTTTAAGCCCATTCTTAAAAAATGAATTTTAAATCACTTTACAAAGAAGACTGGATGCCATTTTACAGGGAAAGTGGGTTATGGATAAGTTCATTCTAAAGTAGGTTTTCATGATAATGATTTATTTCTCTATTCTAAAAACTGGATAAGTCAAAACATGTAAACATGATCTTATTAGTAGTAGTGCTTACAAGTAATTCTATAGTGGTTTGCCTTCAGAAGCATTTAGATGTTTTAGTTTTTCAGCGATGACTAAAACGTTGGCACTACTTATACATATAAGAATGCCCTTTCTTGTTCTTAAAGACTACAAATTTATCCTTTTTAACATCGGCTTCGGCCTGTAAAACGTCTGTAAGGGGTTTTGTCGTAATCGAATGCAAGGAAGCATTTTATTTCTGAATTATTTAATTATTCAACCGCGCTATTTATAATGTTTCATTTATAATAACATTTCAATTTCATGTAGTTGCAAAGCTTCAAAGATATGCAATTGCCAAAGAATTGTTTTTGTAACTTATTTAGTAAAATGCTAAATTTGCACCAGTTTTTTAGGAAAATATGTAAACAATGTTGTGGGGAACTCATTTTATTTATCAGTTACAACAACAATAATCCATTAATTTTAATTAAATTAATTAAAACATGACAGCACTCATAAAGTATATATTAAACAAGGAAAATATATATTTACATTTTAGTTCAGAAATATCCACCCTATCCTTGTCCAACACTTTCCGGCCCAACCCAGCCCATTTCCATCTCTAGGTGTAAAACTTTCGGTTGACAGAATATGTATTAATGATAACATATTGGAAACATAATCGTCTTAAAATGTTAACTACGTTGGGTAAACTTTTTCTGTTGTTGTTTATTGTTCATTTGAAATTTTATTTCAATGTGCCTCAGTATTTCATATACTAAAATAACGTTGAGATTTTTAGCAAACCGTAATAAAAAACTTTTGGATTCTGTGAAGATTTTTAAGATTCACCAAGAATGTATGCTTGAAGAAATTTGAAATAAACTCAATAGGTCATTGAACCTATTATTTATTAAAATTGACTAAATCTAGAAAATTAATAATATGATGTTGGGGTTCTATAGGTAGCCTCTTTATGAGAAAGTTTGCTTTGGATAATCTTTCTTTACTTGCTCTATCTCTTTTGGAGCTCTTAAAGAAAAAAGTATATACATCCTCGTCTGTAATACACCTAATGCTTAAAGATTTTACGGAAAGAGATGGTGTATTATATAATACAATATAATATAATACATATTATTAATAAAATCTAGTGGGTTAGACTTTGCTTTGCAAGACACACAATTTTTCTGGAGATTGATTCATTAAGTTGCATTATAATCTCCTCAGGAATGAAAAAAGTCATTTTTGCAGTCCGAAATTTGTCTAGATTGAATATGAGCGGCATTAAACTTTAATCTTTTAAATTATCATAAAGACTTTCTTTAATGTGCAAGTCTGGAGATGTGGGTACGTTTCCCTTCCAATAAAGGTAGAACCTCTTGCAATTTCTGACATGCTAAGCTATCATGTTGCAGTTAAACATTAATTTCAAGAAAAGGTCGATCATTTTGCTTCATGATCCGATTATATTGAAATAATTGTTCTTTGTACATTGTTCAAAACTCGCGTATTCTTTGAATCAAATGGTGCCAAAAACCCTAAATAATGTTGTCGTTTTGGAGGTTTGGGAAATATTTCTTTGGAATTTTTAGATCTTTGTCGCCTAGTGAATAATATTCTATTTAATTTGAGATCCACGCAGCATTCGTCTCTGTATGCGACCACTTCTTTTGTTATATATTGTTGTTATTCTCATTAGCTACATCCACACTTGCCCGAATTGCAAACTTAAGGAGAAGTGGTTTCTTCACACCTTTATGATCAAATTTACCATAGTTGCCGAACATGTCGCAAACACTTGAGACACGGTACTAATTGAAAATTTACACGAATCTGGTATTTTTGGTCTATTAGTCAATTTTTAGAAGGCTGAGGATCACTGAACTTTGAACAAATATTCAAATTTCTAACATCATTCGATTGCCCATTGAATAAATTGCTAGAAGTAACCCATCCTTACCTAATGGCTATATACAATCACTACTTTGAATGACACGGAATAGTATCTTAGACCGCCAATAATCTAAATGGAATATGTGCCCCGCGTCTAACAGAATTAATCTTTCTTTAAGCTGACAATTCTTAACATATGTTATCTATATTAACCTGGAGTTAATTCAAACGTTCAAAATACGGCATGTTTTTAATGGTAGCATCTGAATTATTATAAAAAATAGGGTTGCTACAAATTAAAGTCCAATTTTGACAAAAATAATGCTCTTAAAATAATCAATGAATTGAATCAAAAAACAAAAGACTTTCTACAGTCTCCACCCAAATTGTTACTTAACTTACTAGATTTTAAACACAGATAATATCAGCTACTGTATACAGATATTTATTCAGTTAGAATAATAGCTTAAAAGTGAGACGTTAATGAGTTGAGCTGTGAAATAAAAAATCATCGATGCTCTTAAAATTAAATTCATTTGCTTTACGGAATATTTCAGTTAATTTTTTGTTTAATGCTCTGCTGAATTATTTAACAAAATATAATTGAAGCAGAAATGGTGTTATTTAGAATTGAAATTTGATTAAATGCAAACATTAATATAAATTTAATGACAGAAATTTGCATAAATGTTTACAAGGTTGCAAATATTTACATAGTTTATATATGCATTGTACATATCTTAGCATTGACATGAGGCGATAACAAAATATTTACAACACGTTAATGAATAACAGTTTTATAAATAAAATCGTATACATTGTATTCAATCATCCCTGTGATTCCATTTTTTATGGTAGATTCCATTAGAATATTGACTTTCAGTTGAAAATTAAAGGGGACATTCCTCAAAATCTGAAAATTTTAAGTAAACTTCCTTGCAAAACTATTTCTATGAGAAAGAAGAAAAATTCATGTGCATTTTTCACCAAATCTACTCAATTCATTTGTTTAAATATCTTTTAAATTATTATCATTATGGCAAATGAACATTAATTTAAAATGTACTTCACATTTTGACATGCATGATTTATTTTTTAACAAAAATAGCAATATATTATCTGCAGCTTCATTATAGGAAATATGACAGCTCTTATAGAATTTCAGTAGGGCAGTATTTAATTATTAGAATTATGCAGACTAACCCGAACTACAACCCTTGATGGTTTCCTAAAAACCTCTTAGGCACTCAAAACTCATGAACTATTGAAGATATCCAAATTCGAAGACATCACACGATAGAGGAGTGTTTTCTTTACCATTTAAGCTATATAAAACCACCGAGCATTGGGTATGTCATGAACACATTGCTTTGGGATTTAGATAATATTGTTTACAGGATAAGTTTTAGACAATTTTCTTAAATATATTTTTATATCTAATACAATCATTGAGTTGCAGAATATTTTTCGAAATATATATTTTGAACATGAATTGTAAGTACTCTTAAGTAAATTAAGTTAGACTGTAATTTAATTTGTAATATTTAGGCGGAGACAAAAAGACTTCGCATTTTGCCACAGAGTATTTACTATTGAAGGAGTGCGTTAATGCGGAACAAATTTAATAATTATTAACTAAGAGAAATGAAATTCAGATCAAATTATTAGACATTTTATTTGTTGCAGCAATTTAAACATTCACATTTCATGATTTCCAAGAAATTTGACATGCATAATATACTAGTAAATGCGTTTGCTCAGCTGTAATAGGATTTCTTTAATCACTATTAAACAAAACCAGATTTACAAATAGAATTAAGATGATCCTATTATGAAAATGTACTAGGTTATTAATTAAACGGAGCTACATCGTTATTCGATTATATACATCACTAGCTTGCACATGCAAAAAATGTCTTTAAAAAATTACTCATTCTAAAGTTAAAACTCTAGTGTTGAGGTGTGCAAACTTTGATAACAATGTCTTAAAGTGCATTTAATACAACTCTTAATGTAATTAAATGCAATATATGAATAGTTCTAATTAATAAACAACAGAAGTTACGTTAGTATAATTGGCATCACATTAGCGAGTGCTGAAGTTTTTTTGTCAGTATTGCAAACATACTATAATTAATTCCCTAAATTTCGAATTGCAATCTATTGTACAGGT
>CABFPE010000023.1:809786-820886 GCA_900660155.1 Hofstenia miamia
ATAGATAAGACAGCGAATTTCATAGTGAAAAATTATTGTGGCAGATTAATTGATAGAAAGTCAATTAAATCTTTAATTAAGCAAAAAATCAGTGACAATCAGGATTGATCTAGTTTCCACAATTATGAATTTAAAAATGAGACTAGCAATAATTTCTCCATATAAAAGTTTGCACTAATTTTGAATTTTAAAAACTTTTGTAAATCGTATTGAGTTTCTCGGATTTTCAATGTACAGTATGTCCCATAAGTTACGACGACTTTTTATTAATCATAATTCTATGTCTATGTCAGACGTTAAGAGATGAATTTATTCCTGCTCTTCAAGCAAGACAGATATTATTATCATCACATTTCCAACAAGATGGTGCTCTAGCACATACCGCCATAGCAACTCGTAATTTCTTAACAGATACCTTTCAGGATCTATGCGTTGGCAAATTTGGACCGATTCCTTGGCCCATCGTCCTGTGATAACGCGTTATGGGGTCTGCTAAAGCCTAGAATCGTAGCAAGAAAAGCACAAAACAAAGAAGACCTGAAAGGCGTCATTCAAGACGAATTTATGCGATTTCCAGTTGAAACTCTCCGAAAAATCAATGACAGAACGTTCAGATGAATGCGATTGTGTATTGAACTAGGAGGCCTTCAAGTTGATCTTTATGATTAATTTTTACATGTTCCTTAGAATAATTGCTAGAAATTACGTAATCGTTACAATAAAGTTTTGAAATATATATTTTCTTTACCTTGTTTTCCTTTTATTGAAGTAGTTGTAACTTATGGGACAGACTGTATATATATATGTTCCAAATACTGTGCAGTTTCTCAAATTTAAATTTCAGACATTATATTTCATTCATTCAATAATTATATAATATAAACATTTTCATAATGTGCTCACAAATGCAAAGCTGCTCTCATGAGCTCTGTTTGTTGTGCTGCTTGAGCCAGAATGGATTCATGTGCACAGTTTTCCTGCAATGCCCACTGCTCTTGACAATTTCACTTTCTTCTGCAATTTGCCTTGTNTATACAGTATGTCCCATAAGTTGCGACGAGTTTTTATTAATGATAATACTATGTCTACGTTAGATGTTAAGAGATGAATTTATTCCTGCACTTCAAGCAAGACAGATATTATTATCATCACATTTCCAACAAGATGGTTCTCCAGCACATATATAGCAACTCGTAATTTCTTAACAGATACCTTTCAGAATCTATGGGTTGGCAAATTTGGACCGATTCCTTTGCCTATCGTCCTGTGATAACGCGTTATGGGGTCTGCTAAAGCCTAGAATCGTAGCAAGAAAAGCACAAAACAAAGAAGACCTGAAAGGCGTCATTCAAGACGAATTTATGCGATTTCCAGTTGAAACTCTCCGAAAAATCAATGACAGAACGTTCAGATGAATGCGATTGTGTATTGAACTAGGAGGCCTTCAAGTTGATCTTTATGATTAATTTTTACATGTTCCTTAGAATAATTGCTAGAAATTACGTAATCGTTACAATAAAGTTTTGAAATATATATTTTCTTTACCTTGTTTTCCTTTTATTGAAGTAGTTGTAACTTATGGGACAGACTGTATATATATATGTTCCAAATACTGTGCAGTTTCTCAAATTTAAATTTCAGACATTATATTTCATTCATTCAATAATTATATAATATAAACATTTTCATAATGTGCTCACAAATGCAAAGCTGCTCTCATGAGCTCTGTTTGTTGTGCTGCTTGAGCCAGAATGGATTCATGTGCACAGTTTTCCTGCAATGCCCACTGCTCTTGACAATTTCACTTTCTTCTGCAATTTGCCTTGTACTAGAAATTCCAAATGGATTTCATCCTTTAGTTTGTCCAGTGTTACTTCCACTTGAACTTTCCTGGTATCATCAAAGTTTGTCAACCTATTTGTTTCTTTATTGAAACCTGGAGATAAATCTGGCTATTCATGCTGGAATGCTTGTTGTAGAGAATGAATCCTTCTCGATTTGAAGATATGTTTTGTAAGAACGAAACGTTGCTGCAGGAAATTGAACATTTACCTTAACTATCTGCATAATTTAAATACCTGTTGCATTTTTTTGAAATGCTGAAACAGTGATATATATATATATATATATATATATATGCATGCATATATACACATATATTTAGCTCCTGTGAGTTCTTTTTTCTAGGCTCCAGTCGAGTTCGAATCGAGTTGGGCTAAGGTATATATAACTGTGCTACGCTATATAATTGCAGGACAGAGATACACTAAATGGGAGAAACCAAGTCTGATGGCTTACAATTTGAGATAAATTGTGAAATGTCTATGGACATTATAAGCAAAAATTGAAGGAAAATAGTTGCCATTCAAGCTAGTATCGAGTTGGTTTCTAGTACTTGAAATGTTGAGGTAAGTTTATGGATCTCTAGTCGAATACTCGCAGTACCCTAATATATATATATANTCTTTCTTTAATAAAGTTATACATAGTTATAGGAAATTTGCAATTTCGCGAGGTTCACCTTAAATTGTGTTATAAAAATTATGATATTATGTGAAAGCTTGAAATTGTTATTAATGATTGACATGGGCATTGATGTATACCGGTAGTCTATACTTATATTTATGCTTATGGTTTAATGTGTTTGACTAAATCAGTAGTTAATTAAGAAAATAAAATATTAATTAAATATCATACAGGAAATTATATTAGTTATCAGAATCGCAAGTTCACTTTTAAAAATTTTAAAACTTTGTATCATGCAATGCTTGGTAAAACGAAATTTCAATTCTTATGCGTAAGTTACGATTTTTGATTAACTATCTGTACTTTTTACGAAATTTTTTCAAAAATTAACGTATTTAGTTATATCATCAACAGATTAAATTACAGTTTATAATATTTGCTCAATGAATTCATAAACATACTAAGTTTTCATTGATTAAATGTTTGGGATTTTGCATTTCTCTATCTGTGTTCAACATTTAAATTGAACGTTTTTTAATGGTGATAAATTGTATGAATACTTACATACATGTATAAAAGCGATGCTGTCCTAAGTTTACCCCTAAATGATACAGCTATTTTTTACGACATCTTAATTTCCCACTGAGTGAGCGCCCCAACGGAAATTAGTGCTACAATTACGGAGGACAAATTGGTTGAAGCCTTGAGAATTTGAAAAAAACTTTATGTCAGTAGAGCAGCTTTATCCATAGATGTGCAATATCCAAAGAACTACAAATTTTCTAATAACCTTGGACAAAAGTGTTTGAAAATATGGACAAATCAGTATGTTTATTTAAGGATACAATGTTCTGTCTAGGCTAATACCATGTATTAAAAAGATATCTTTATGNAGCGTCTCCGCTTCTCCAGGAACCACCACGAGGAGGTTACTCTCTAGGACGATTCAGGCATACAGGTTATGTAAAATTTTTTGCACCGCACATAAAAAAAATTCAGCGCTAACCACCGCAATGTCCATTATTTACCGTAAACAATCGCAATAAATGAAATTTTATCGCGTTATAACGCAACAATTGGGATTTTTATTTTTTTTAAGAAAAAATAAATATTTCTGAATTTTTTAGGTTTATGGATCATTCGCAAAAAAGCTTAAATTCAAATTCTTAGGTATTTTGTCATTTCGTTCAATTTTATAAGGGTGGTATCAAATCTTCTATGAAATATGTAAAAATTAAATTGTATATGAAATCTCTTAGTTTTGCTTCAAAAACAGTTTTTTAAAAACATACCTAGAGATTTTAAATTTTAATACAAAACACGTTGTATGTATAACCTTTACGCCACCGCAAGTTTGTTGTCATTCTAAAGCAAACGTTCGCAATTGTGTAAATCTGTAATTCTAAAGCAAACGTTCGCAATTGTGTAAATCGCCACCGCGCTATTACTGCACCGCATTCATCTCTAATATATATACATGCTTTTTTCTAATGAAAATGCAAATATTTTGGGAAGTCCTCCGAAATTTCTGAGGGATTTAGAGGGAATCCCAAAATATTCATGCTTTGCTATTAATGAACCAGTATTCACTAGAGCATAAATATATTTAGCATAGAGGTACGTAGCATAGAAACACCACATTATAATTTCAACGATATATATTTATATATAATATCATATATATATATATATATATATATATTGCATCACTGATTTTTGCTTAAAGAAATAAAATTTTTCAAAGAGTATTGACTATATTTTCAGAAGCAAATTCAATTTGTCTTCATGCCTTCGAAAAAACATTCCCACCGCACTTAATAACATTATTTCAGTCAATACTTAACATTGATGTAAATAGAACGAGAAATCAATTCCATTTATCATAGATTTCCAAATGAAGGAGGGACTGAGTCAACTTTCTCTTGATGGTGGCATTGTTTATTTCTAATTATAATTATGTAATGCTTATGCTTATAAGTTTCTTGCAACAATTGCTTTAGGACATTTCTGTAAAAGAAGACGGTCTTCTGCCTCATTGTTTTGAATGACGTCATAATGACAGAAGTATAAATGTGACTAAAAAAGATATTAGCAAATGTCATAAAGAATTATTTAATGATATTAATGAACGCAGAAGGTAATATCAAGCATTAACTGTCAAAGCTGTTAATTTATGTTCTCATTACAACTCTATAATTACTCTTTGATTAAAAGGTTACAGCATGCATTAAAAAAATTAGTTGGCACAGCAGAAAGCATTTACAAATATCAAAGGTAATAATAATAATATATTATAATCTATAATTATATTAGGTTACGAATTTGAATTTGACTTAGCGATCTGAAAAATAATGTTGGCTGAGGTGGAACACTTTCATTTCAATTTATATATGCCATGCTTCGTCTACTAAGATATTAAACTTTTATTATTGATTTCCAATAGTATAGAATACGAAATATATTGTTATATAGAGTGTCGATATTTGATATTTGCATATGATTATACATTGTTTTTGATTTATTAATCAATAAAATTTATTAAATATGTCAAGCCAGTTTTTGAATGATTTAAGAGACTTCTAATACAATGAAGTTTTCTTTAAAGATTAACTCATCTATTAAGGAAACAAAGTGTTACTTTGCGAGAGAATTTTCAACTAATTTGATTGATGTCTGCCACAAAGTTAGGTTTTGCAAATACTAGAGTGGATAGAAAAATTTAGATAGCTAAATAATTTGCAGGGTGAAATTTGAAAGAAGTTGTTTTCTATCATTTCCTTTGAAGAGCCAATAGTTTTAACAAACATTAAAATTAAAGTTGTAAGATTTTATAAAATATATTTCTTTTTGGATACACAGGCATTGTTACTTAAAAAATAACTAAGAAAGTTTCTAAAGCAATAGAAAAAGGTGAATTTGGAAAGTTAATCAAAACGATTATGCAGAATTTCTAAGAAAAGTTTTATTGAAAAAGTTTTCTGGTTTAAGAAACAACAAATTTTTTATATAATTTTATGAAAATGTTAATTAATCATAGATATAAAGTGGATCGGTTTTAAGCTCAATTATAATTCATATGTTAAAAACAATCCAATTTTATAGGATTGTTGAAATATTTGTTATCAAACATTCTAATAGAACAATAGTAAAGTTTTGACCAACTCATTTGGAATTAAGAGTTTATGCACCAAAAATTCTTTGGGAAAATTTATTGATTCTGCAATTGAATTACTGAAAAAAAGGATATTAAACTTTCTTGACTTGATTATGGATTAAATAAACTATGAATGTTATTTGTTAAAAAAATACGCTAATGGAGATTCAAAAGGTTGCCGTGAAGTAATAAATTGGATTGCCAATGGGATCTTAATCTTTTAGAAAATAGCAACTTGTACTGATTAGAAATAGATTATTTATGTAATGGAGTACTACAAATAGAGAGGTTTTATTTTGCTTGGTCCAGGGTTAATACAAAGTTGACAAGAACGTAGTTTCAAGACTAGCCGTAGACACAATAAATTTGCTTTTGTACATGCATATCATGGGACTCACATGTTTGGGATGCAATGTTTTCAACAAATAATTATTCATGAAACAATTTCTAAACTAATGAATAAGAAAAATTAAATATAATTATAAGTTAAACTTAAATATGTGACTGCTTGAAGAATATGTATTATACAAACGTCTGTGCATTCCTAAGAAAAACATAATGCTGTGAAAAATGTTAATATTTGGTAACTGGAAATTTGCCGGAATAGAAAAGTACTCGGTAGAAAGAAAATCACTGGAGATGTCGTAAGGTTAGTGTTAGGTTCAGGAAGTTCCATTTTCAAATTTGAACTTAAGCTCGGCAATTTTCCTACCACAAACTCACTTGTAACAGAATATTTCACATGTTATGTAAGCTATTGCAATGATTTTTAGATGCTGTAGCATAAGTTAGTTAGTCGTGAAACTGAACACAAAAACTTCCTTAATTTCTAATATTTTAAAATTGTATAAAATTGCAATTGAAAATTTTTTTTACATAATTACGACATTTTAATAAACAGGCTCACAATTTCCATACAAATTCAAAACTAATATTATAATTCCCCCCCCCCAACACTATGCGAATTTCTGGAATTTATTTCCATATGCACTCTCCACACAATTATCCCCCGCATTATTAAAATCTATTTGATAGTTTGTTTTGTATTTTTTCTTTATTCATTTTAACTTCATATAAAAGACCTTGTCATTGTTATTATTCCTCGTACTCTCAAATCTTGATATTTGCGAAACCTCAGCTTTGAAACTCACCAGTTTCCTAATAATGCTGCCTTCTGTCTGTACTACAACCCTTTCCAACTTTAATAATGCTAGTTTCTTCAAGTACCTCTAATATTTCTTACTCACAGTCCTAGTGCACTAACTACTAATGGGGCTGCTTCAACCTTCTTTAGTTTTTAAGTCTCTCTATTTTTTCTGACAACTTATCTTTTCTTTCTCTAAGCCTATTACTGTCCTCTCTTCATTGCAGTTCATCTACTACAATGATGTCTGGCATCGTTGCCTCAATGATGACTGGTGTTACTATTAAAACAAAATTAAATTTTGTACCTAAACTAAAACCAGCAGTTATCAATTTGGCATAACCGTATCACACATCATGGTGTGGAAACGCGAGTGAAGCATGCCACAATTGTTTTAGGCAGTTAATAGCATCACTTTGACGTAATGAGTTAAATAGGAACTACTAAAACCATTTAAAAGAAATGTAAGAATTTATACCAATATATTTTAAAAAATCCATCATGCATGTAATTTGCGCACATGAATTTCTTTAGAGGAATTAGCAAAATTAAGAAAATTGTACAACTTCAAGAATGTTTTTATAAGTAAAATGGCAATAACGCTACGGTCTTACAAAAAACTTTGAATAGAAACAGATTTCGAATGTGTAAAAGCGCCGAGCATGACATGGTTGGTACTTAAGTATTAGTTGTGCAATTAGTAAAAAAAGGTCCTCTAATTACTAAAACCAATGATTGTGACTATATTAATCATAAAACATCAATAAATATATTCATTCTCATGCAATAATAAGACTCAAAAGCAATTTATTGCTGAAAATTGCAGGTATAGTTGATAAACTACAACTATTTAATAATAATAATAATAATAATAATAATAATAATAATAATAATGCCTATTGTAAAAATTATATATATATATATATAAAATAACAGAATTTATTATGTCATCAAGATAGTAAATTAAGATAACTACAAATTATAGTTTCTGTATCCCTTGGAGATGCAAGCACTACATACGCATAAGAAGTATCTTTTGCAATTGTGAGAATCGGAGTATTCATTTTGAAGAAATGTAAAGAACAAATTTTTAATTTCATTTTTCATTTCCTTTGAATCATTCAACACATTTATGTTATATAAGCAAGGCCTTTAACCCTTTTACAACTACTAAGAAAATCTTTATGATACCATTTCACAGAGACATAAGATGGAAACTTAGTTCCCATAAAAACATTAACGTGAAATTTGTGTTTACGTTGAAAGAATGGATTCTGATGCTAAAAAATCAAAGTTGCAACTAGAGCTGTGCCGTTACTGATTGAGTAATCTTAGTGGATTTAGTGATGAAATTGTGGCAAGGCGATGTACCCTGCAAATAGAAAAAATAGTGTCAAAGTGAATAGGTTGATATCGGAAAATCTTAATAATTTTCTGTTAAAACGATAACCGCCTTAACATGAAAAGATTATAACCGTAACCGCTCTAGTGCAACGTTAATAACTTAAAAAATAGATTATCAAGAATTGTATAAATAGACCATAGTTGGAATTGGGACGGTTTTTTAGACCCCCATCTTGTTTAACTTAGTATCAAACTCCAATAATTCGGTCCAAGTCCAGACCAATCCAACATAGTTTTCTTCTATGCGACTGATATTTGATTGGATAATTTGCATAATGTATTGATTGATGTCCATTTATTTCCTCAACAATGCTAATTCAATTGTGTCGTAATTGCCCTATGCTAACCTTAATTCGACAAATTTATCATATATGTCGCATTTCATAAACCCTTTCTAGAGTCAACAATGCACTAATGTAGTAAGGTGGGTGTTGATAAAACAAGTTAAGCGATTCGTGTTATCCTAATACCAAGATGGTCTCTGGATGCAACGAAGCATTTTTATAACTTGGAAAAAATATCTGTTTTTACATGTTCAATTACTAAAATGAATTGGCCATTTCCATCAAATTACATCAAGAATTACAAAAAACTGAATAAGGCTTTAAGTCCAATCTCTGTCCGGCCAGCCCAAATCTAACTCTGAAATAGTAATCATTATCCATGAAATTTGAAACATTTCTGAACAATATAAAATTAACTGGATTTGCTCGTCTAAGCATAGAAATGTTTGATTAATTAATGGCGACGTTTAGTGATATTAATCTTGTTGAGCAAAGACAAGCATAAATAATGTTGTTTACAGAGGACACTGTGTCTTCTATTAAAACACGATTGATGGACGCCATATTGCAAGAATTATTAAATGCAGAGTCTTTCCCCTATCAGAGATTTGAAATGAATAATTTAATATTGATCTAAAATCAATTATAGACATTGATTTAGAACCTATGTAAACAAGAGCAATAATTGAAATCGAGAAATGTCAAAATACAAAAGTTTATTAAATGAACGCAGGTACAGTCCAACAATCACATCTGCGATTACATAGTCTCTTCAACATTTCCACAAACGCATTCGGAAAGTAATTGAAAATTGCTAGTGAAATTAATAAACAAATATAATTTATGATTTCCTATATTGCATTTTAACCAAAGATGGAACAGAAAGACAATGGAAAACTCTATTCAGAAAAATATTTAATTAATTAAATAACATTTTCAATATTAATTTTACGTAATAATTTGACAATGACAACACACCATACATAATTCATTATAAAAAATTAGTTAGCAGTTCTGGAGAAGACTTCAATTCTGCATTATATTATATGAAGCTTCTGCAACATGATTTATACAAATTGAATTAATTGGTCAATTCATTCAAAGTATTTTCTGTTTTAGATATCATCCTATAGACTAACAAATCAACATTTGCTACCAACAGAGGAATTTGCAAGAAATTTAAAAGATAAATTCCACACAAATGGATTTTGTGAGATTTAAAAATCCTATTACTGGCATGTTATTTATAAATGTATTTTCTATCTACTTGTATCCATTGAAGTAATGAATTTCATGTTTCTTAATGAGATTCTGTGAGGTATATCTTTGAAAGAGATTTCAAGATAAATTTCTTAAACATTTTAAGTTTGGTACACATTTACTCATGATTTTCAAATAATATATACTGTAGTGCAATTAAAAAATTCTGTTTGATGTATAAAAATTTAAATCAGGTTAGTGTCGGTTCATAATTGGAAGAATCCGGTTATTTTGCTCATTGTTTATATTTTTTCCTCTGCCATTAGATTGTACCATTTTTTCAAATATAAATAATTCTTTAATCCAATTAAAATAAAATTTTTACAATATTTCTTCTACTTTTATTTTTAATTTATTAGTTAGTCAAATTGTCTCGTAAGTGCTCAACTCTCTGAATTATTGTTCAAGTGAATAGCCATTAACACCCTTGCAAATGAATTTGCATATCTAATTATATGTTTAAATATTTAAAATTTAGTCATCTAGATAAAATTTTAAGTAATTACAAAATATTGGAATATTGACATACCATTGGATACTTTATAGCATACTGTATCGCCAGTTTTCTGTCAATTGTCATAAGTGCTATATGCAGCACAGATGCAGCGCACAGCATCACATCAAGACTAACCCAAATATTACATAAGAGAAGTCCAAAGGACCATTTCCTGAAGATCTCAACATACACTGCAAATGGCATCACTGTCAAGCCCAAGGTAAAGTCTGTGACCGCCAAGCAAAGGATGAAAGTATAGTTTGTGCTTCTTAACGTTCTTCCACGCACAATTGCCAAAATAACAACCAGGTTTCCAAAAATTGTAGCTAGCGTTGTCAAACAAAGGAATGCTAATAACAGCCATTGTGAAATACTCAGGGATGATAGAGGTATAAATGAATTACTATTATCCGTGCCATTTTCTTCCATATTCAAATACGACTTAGTCTCAAATTTTTCAAAACGTAGTATGCTTGCGTTAACATTGGTAAAGCAATTCCAGATTAGAACGCTTAGCGGCGCATAAATTATCAAATGTCTCTTGTCAAATTAATATTGAGAAATATCTAACAACCGAAAATTGCCATCTGTTTTATTGGGCTTCTGCTCTATTTTTCGTTTCAGTTTGCATTTTGTCATCAAATCAGACGAATCAATGACAAGCGTAAAATTGAAATAAGCACTGTTTTTTAGATTTACTTTTATATATACGGCAATGTGGCTGTCTCTATAAAAGAAAATATGTCAGTCAATACTGCTTTCAGCAGTATTGTGAAGCAAGCTAATTAATTATAATAAATTTGCTTTATTTCAATTAGCGAGAGTAATCTACAAAATGTAATACTAGTCTACACATTATATATATATATATATATATATATATATATGCATA
>CABFPE010000023.1:824199-840747 GCA_900660155.1 Hofstenia miamia
CTATATATATATATATATATATATATATATAATCTTGCACTCAATCACTTTTGACTGTGTATCTCCCGGTCAGTATATTTCAACTAAATAACTTGCAGCGTGTAATTTTATAAATATATTTGTTTATTCAAATTAATTATATGTATAGTTCACCAAAGCATAAAGCTGGTATTTTGTGACACATACAATTTCATTTGTAACTATGTCATACTTATATTTATATAATATTAAAATTTTGAATATGTCATGTTCATATAACTAGGAGTATGTAACCTGGATATTTTTCTTGGACCACCAGGTTCAAGAGTGGAATTGGGTAGCAGCTCGTCATTAACCTATGAGCAAAATGATCCACTGGTCATATTTGGAGCTCCATTCTTAAAGGCATTTTCCCTGACAAAATGCCGGGCACTTTCACCGAGCTCTTAATTATTTGCTATTGCTCCTATTCTTGCAGATTGACCGCGAACAAATTCGGGCAGTTCACCTCTGTTCTTGATAAAATCTCCTCTCCATTTTTGGAGTGCCTTATAGTTCCTCTTCAGATGCTTTGCAATAATCTTAGAGGCAGGGTAAATTAACTGCTCAAAACCTTCTTTTAACAAATGAAAGAGAAACATGGACAGTGAATAAAGATCTTCACGAGCTAGACCAGCAATCCAATCATTAACAAAGTCCTCCAAGAGTGCATCAGCATCATCTTGTAAAACTACTTCAGGGTTAAAACTATCATTCTCTTCATTTGGACACAACTCCACAGAGTCTTCCATAGATTTTGGAGGGTTCAAGTCTTCTGTGGAGTCTCTGGTGGCTGCTGTAGTAACCTGGTGCTTCAGGTTCCGCTGTAGTCTTGCACTCCTTGTTTCTTGAGTTTAAGTATGATGAAATATTAACACAGCTATAGTTTCTGCTAGTTAGCTACTCAAAGAAAAATGTGATAATTTAATTTCGTTACCGGCTTACATGATGTAATGTCAAAATTGGCCAATCAGTTTGCACATTTGCCTTAACAAAAGTGAATATACTTATAATGCCTCAAAACTTACTTTTAATTATCGGCAATGCGAAATTTTGCAAAATTTGCTTTGGTTGCTATGTGCTATCTATTACAGATCGCGAGTTTTTATCATTTTAAAAATACCAGCTTTATGCCTTTTTTTGAAAAAAAATTATTATTTTCGAAAAAATATTAAGTAATTTATAAATTCTATATGAAAATATCGATCAAATTTTTAAGGGAGAAGTGTTTATATTTACAAAATGTAGGTAAAAATTCTGGCACGTACCTCTACTACTGCATTTCAACAGAGCCAACTAATTTGTTGCAGGATTTTCATGCATCCTGTTTGCAAGTAATGTGTATTAATAATTGCCAAGGATCAAGTTGAAAATTTAGATTTTCAAAATGTACTAATTTCTTAAAATGAAAAACGCATATCAAATGTTTATTTGAAACCTTAATGCTTTGCATGTATTTGCTAACAACCCTAGTAATGAACTTAAACAGTCGAAAACGGCTTACTAAGTAAAATTTTATTTGTTCTGTTGGTATAATGTTGATTTCCATCTGTAATTGAATCTGTACCTGTTACCGAAGTGGCCCAGAATAGCAAGCTTTATTCCACATTTGATTCTAAGATACATTTTAAGTAAAATAATGAAATCAAATTGCTACAAACCATTTCAAATAAGTTTTCGTTCTTCCCGAACCGTTCAACTTAATGCTGTTAAATCGTCAGCCCAAATACAAATGATCCAAACGGTTCTTTACAAATAATATCTTCTAAGGAATGTATTTTAAGGCTAGCCGCAGTAGTACATGAATAGGTTTTTTAGGTGTAAGGCCTCCTCATCTATATTTAAATACACTTAACTATATTAAAAAAAACCCGAATTTTTTAATATTCAAACCATCAAAAATTTGAAATTAATAAATTTAATACCATTTTACAACACTTTTCACATCGAATAAAGACAATGTATTGAATGCACATTTAAATCAAGAGTTGTAATATTTTCATTGCGCATTCAATAGATTGTTGACATTGTTACTTAAAATCAAAGTTTATTAAAATTTATTACATAATCTATATTTATTACTTTTTAGGGTTTTGATTCTGCCTTGTGAAAGCAAAGAACATGTTACAAGAATGTATATATATATATATATATATATATATATATGGTGCGTACAATAAGTCTTTANCCACGCATTTTCTCCATCTGTGTGCAAGCTCATCGAAGGCCTTTATGAAGAATTCCGGAGGCAACTCACTCAGAAAATTTGTCACAGCCTCTTTCAGTTCAGCTGCAGTTGCAAAGTGTCGGCCTTTAGGATGTCTTTTAAGAAGTCGGAAGAGCGCAAAATCACTTGGAACGAGATCTGGACTGTAAGGTACATGTTGGAGCAGTTGGAAGTTACATCGTTCAATTTCTTGTGTTCCCTGGTTGGCAGTGTGAATTGGCGCATTGCCATGAAGCAGCCAAAATGGAACACCTCTCGTCTTTCTGCGGATACTGCGAACCTCCTTTAGTAAGTTACAATAGTAAGCAGCATTCATGGTGCGTCCTTTGTCCAAAAAATCCATTTTTATTATTCCCTTTCTGTCCCAAAAAACTGTTAGCATGCATTCCGCGCTTGTGAGATGTCCCAGTACACAACTTGCGTGGAGCTGATTCGTGTGGAAATCGCCACTCTGCACTGTCAGGCTTTGAATCAGGAACATAAAGGCTAATAGGTGTTTCGACCTGTGTAACAATATTGGCTAGAAATGTTTTAAATCAGGTATGAATTATAAATTTGTTCTTTATAAAACATTATATTTATGTTTTAAAAGACTTCTATGTAAACTTAAGGCAAATGGTACTTTGGAAAAATTATGCATAAAAATTCAACAACATTTTGCTATTTGAAGAACTCGATGCTGGTATAAATATTTTTCTGCTTCGCTGTTTTAAAAAATTTCAAAATATTTAAGAAAGACGCTACAAAAACAATAAGTCCTTAAATAAATCTTTAATCTCTAGTATGTAACATTAGGTTGTGATTGAAGATTGGCAGTATGAAAATCTTTTGAATTTTATTGCAGGTTTGTAATAATTTTTGGTGTACTACACATAAACATTTTTTAAATAATGCGGTAGACGGTGATGATAGCATGTAGGTGGGCGAATAACAACAATTGCAAATTCATTTCGTTGTTTTCAAAAATAGCTTTTTATAGCGTTCTTTTTAAGAAAGAGAAACGCTCGATTTCACTTCCAAGGCTAGACGTGATCGAACTCATGAAAAAAAACAAATTTGTAGGTTAGGAACCATTAGAATTAGATATTCTTTATTCAATAAATATTTACAATATGAAGCTCTGCTATTTTACCTGAATAGCGTTATAAAGTTTACAAATCTACATACAAGTACATACAGTAAAAAACAATCTATACAATAAATCTATCAGGCTAGGAATACATTGCTTAAGCGACTTCAAGAGCAAGCTGTTGTATAATGATTATAGTAGAATTTGAATGTTAACCATGATTTACTAGATATAAAGATATACTTTTGCATTAGGCTTTCAATTTTTCAACGGTTATTATTTCTAGGCAAGGAGTGCAAATTCTAATAGTGATATTACTGAATGATCCTTTCAAAACGGTCTTTCTATTTCTGTTAATGAGTAAAACCAGGAAATTAAATCGTTTTATATGATAGTATAGCTTATTGATGAGCTGAAAAAATGTTGGCATAGTGCTCAAGATAACGAGCTGCCTTGGAAAAGTTATCAATTGAAAATGGAATGATTAGATCTTGAAGAATTTTTATTTTAAGCCTTTACAAGTGCCCATCTTAATTGGATATCAAGTTTTTTAAAAAGGGCATTTTCTTGGTCAGCAAATGATATACTTCCATAACATATGTAACTTGTAAATGCATGAAAAAATGTACTTCAAGAGGGCAATTGCATTAATATCCTGCCATATTTCTCATAGTTGTAACTAATTTTCTAACAATCTAGCTTAACCCTGATGGGTACATGATATGTTTGTCTTTTTTTAACTCAAATAGAGTGTATTAAGCTCCCTAGTGAAATTTAAGATTTTTTCATGTAGTTCTGTAATTTTCTAAAATATTTCTTTTTCTACAAAATGAGGCCATTTGATAACTGATGACGGTATTATTTTTAAGGACAGTTAGTGAAAAAAAGTAATTCTTTTGAAGTTTTGGGCCTTTTCAGTGGACTAAATATTATGATGCTCTGTGATTTGACAGAACCTGGTTAATGTATGCATGGAGGCTCTTTTTTAACAATAGAGGTAAAAACTCAAAATCGGAAAATCAATCTATAGGAGTACAAGTCAGGAAAACATAAACATATTCAGATTTTCAAAAAGCCAAAATTTAAAAAAGTTTGCATTAGGGAGACGAAATCAACCCTCTTTTTGTACATCCCAAAGTTGCATTGTTATACACATTTTGATTCTCAAAACAATTAAAAACAGGTTTCACTATAACCTTACCCCTGCGAAAGCCCTATGATATTATTTATGACGTTTTTACACTGTTTATCAACTTCCTTCAAAATGTAATAAATGAGATCCAAACCTTGAATATTTTCATAACTGACGGTCAAGAAAATATAGTAAATTCATTTCATGCCAGATTTTTCCAATTATTTTGAAAAAGGACTCAATGTCATATTGCGCTTGGTAATTGAATAAACTCTCCATTTCAACAGATGAAAAAGAGCTTAATGACATTATATGAAGTAAGAAGAGAAAACGTTAATTTAAAATGTCCTAATGTACAGTTCAAAGTCGGAGGAGCCTTTAAATTTGTTCCGATCGGTTGCACATAAACCTTTAGTCTGTGACAATACAATTGCGTTGAAAAGATTAATGAAAGTTTATATACAAAATTATTGTCAACTTCTTAGTAACTCTGCCATTAGGTTGTAATTTGCAAAAAACTGTTATTTATCTATTAGTCTTATTAATGCCGCATGTAATTTTATGCCGTAAATACAAGTTAGTAAATATATTTTAAAAGAAAAAACTAATGATGACATACTGATTACTGACTCGAATTGTCCCGAAAACTTGGAACAAGTCAATTGTCTCTATGCAATATAATTAATGGAGGCAGCGTCTATCATATAATATTGCATAGTAGGCCATGATGGAGAGCATACTGCACATGGATTGTGGATAATACCCATTGACGCCACTGTGAGCGCGGTTAGGGTAAAAATTCGGAGCGTCTGGGTAATCTACCGTTAAAACTATTGCGCTATGTTTGCATAGCGAAAGGAACCGATTTGAAATCTCTGTATATTGAGTGGCCCTTTTAATATTATTTAAATATTGTTATAAATTTTAATAATATTTTGCAATAATGATTATATAAGCTGCGTGGATACGGTACATCAAAACAGAAGCGTGTGTGTAGAAACAAGTTTAGTATTCATTAGAATAAGGATGTTGGTGTAGTCCTCCGGTGTGGATATCTAAGTTTGGGTTACAAATTTAGTAGGAGAAGGCATTTAATCGCGTATAATTAATTTAGGGTTTTGCAAGATTTGAATTGGAGTGGAAAAACTGGCAGCCCGATTTCTTTACAAATTTTTAGTTAGAGTATTTAAAATTTTACATTAACTATATTTTCGGAAATTATTTCTGTAATGATACAAACTGAAATCAATTACTAAGACCATTTTTCAAACTCACCAACATATAATCATTAGTAACTCCTTTTATATGTGCCTGTAGCACGAATGCTTTCACTAGAGCCATTTTTGCAATATGTCAGGGATATATGCAAAATATAATGCATTTTCTAAATTAAATAATGAATGTTATATTATTCTATACATCGTGGACCTAAATATCGATTGGCACATATTGCGCTTTATAGAAAAGCTCATGTTTATTTTGAAAAAACCTCAAGTTAATTATTATTTTTGGTATGGTCTATGTATCAGTATTTGTACATTTTGTATACATTTTACCCCAAACAACCCATTTTGCTTTTGTTCACATTCTCCTACAATTTCTGCCAAGAATATTAGAAAATGTTGAGAGCCTGAGATTTGGGCTCATCCATGAGTAAGTCTGTTTCTTTGTTATGGTGAAATTTGAAATAAAAATTATTGCTGAGGTGCATGGCAGCAACAACACATCTTAACTATTTTTGCTCTGTCAATAGATCATCCAAGTCCAGTCCGTGCGTGCAAGCGCAAAGTCAGAAGTCGGCAAGCTGTAGTGACTTTTCAATTTGAGTAAGAGTATGCCTGGACAAGTTGACGACCAGTTCGACAATTAAGCATGAAAATGAAAGAGAAAACAATTCCCTATCAAGAGCTGTTTTCAGATTTGAGATATCTATATTATCTAATGAGTTATGGGTGCGTAAAGTTTTTTCATATAAAGCCATTAAAAATTGTAAAGAAATGCTTGCTGGGTTGTTTAGGGCTTAGCGACGGGGCTTAACTTTTTATTTTAACACTACAAAGACAATTAATTATACATCATAATTCCTAAAATTTTCAAGATAATTTATTCAGTTTAGCTCGTGTACACACACTAATATGTAAAAACAAGAATATTATTGACTTCAACATTAATATTTCTAAAATGCTATGTTTGCCCATTCTAGTAATAAACGCATGAATAGACATACAAAGTTAATGAAAACTTCTTAATTTAAAAGTTTTGGCCTTAAGTTTTGGCAAAAACAACTTTCTTCAAGAGTAGTGAAGAGCTATTTTTCTCTTAGCTTACATTCTTAATGGACTTGCAATTTTAAACAAACACACAATTTATCAAGCGACTTCACATATCCATTAAATAAATTAAAGTGCTTTCCACTTATATTTATAAACCTTCTTCCCAAATATATGCTACGATTTCTCAATGAAAACGTTTTTAAGAGTTTAGTTTAAAAATGTGGAAAGTGAATGGGAATCGATTGTCACCTTGAGGGTCATTTGTCAGAATCTTTTTTCACTAATTTTTTTATTGTTGATGTGAAAGACGTTTTTCAATTGAGGCAAATAAAGTGGAGTATGTTTAAAGGAAGTGTAAAAGTCGGGTAATTTTAAACCTATTTATCTTCATTTAGAGTTCTGCTTAATATTAAGTGAACAATTGTTAAATCTATAGAGTTCGCACGACTCTTTGTTTGGGTTAACCAAGGCCTAATGTAATCACGGGCTGGCTATTTGCAATAATATATACAAAAATGAGGCTTCACTACTGGCCAACATTGGATGTAACAAGTCGTTTTAGGTAATCAAATCAAAGAATTCACATCTCCGTCTTTTTTGAAACATTTTGCTTGTTTGATAATTCTAGTAACTATATTCAAATAAAATGAGGTCATAAACAATGCAATCATTTATTTAAATTTCAAAATTAATGATTTGATGACATAAGAATCACAGAAATGTAGATATAGTTTCTCTACTTTGAGATGTGAAACCCTATAATTTGTTTGGTGAACCATTTGTTTTTTTGAAGCAAATGGAATTGTTGTAGGTTGTTGAACAGAATTTTTTTGATATTATATTGTATATTCGGAAAAATTTTACACCAATTTTTTGCATGCAAGAGTATTTACTACTTTTTTGTATTTTGTACTGCCAAAGTAGGTCTTGGATTAACTTAACGCATAAACTCGGTGATTATCGAGAATTTATTTTTCAAGTGGAACAATTTCTTCGAGAACTGCTAAAGCAATGAAAATTATAGCAACGATTGACACAATAATGAATGTATTGATTTTTTTTAAAGTGTTTACCAACATCATAACAGCAATATATAGATTTTGTACTACTGCTTTACAACTTCATCAAAATTAAATATTATTTCTAGACCATTACGATTATTCATTTCATTTGAAATGATTTATATCAAAAGTCCTTAGACTAATATTATATAACTTAGAATAGCTGAAAACTGTTCAATCGAATCAATTATAGATAAAAGCTTCCTACGTTATGTATGAAGATGAAGAATATACGTTTATTTGACGACTATCACTTAATAAATTGGATCTATGCTATATGTACATAGTCTATTAAAATTGTAAAAAAATTGACTAATAGTTTTGAATTATTGGGTATAAATTAGCGTAAATGTGACAGGTTACCTTCCGATTTAAAGCCAAATAAAATGAAAATTCAATTAAAGGCCAGTTATCCGCATATAATGATATCCTTTAAGAAGTTACACAACTTGTCAGAAACTGTCAAATACGAGCTTATACCTGAGAGATTTCAAATAAAACATTTTCTTAAAAAATCAATTTATTCACCAAATTAATTGCTTTTTTCTGTTCCACGTTTTAAATGCTATGTTTCTAAAGTCTCACTAATGCATACTACATATTTTCAATGGTTATTCTATTTGCATTCAGTTCAATTACCGTACTTATACTATTCAAAATATCAATTTATATATATATATATATATATATATATATTAGGGCTGTAAGATAACATGATAATCAACATGATAAAGCCTGACATGAAAAACATAAAAAAAGCATGATACATAAATTTTACAAGATAAATCATGAAAAACATGATAATTTTCGAAACGACCCCTAACAGGCATATTTAAGGATTGGTCTACTCAGAGATGGACATGAACTGAGCAGGGCAATACCTACCATCTTCGGGCCGAGGTATTGCAAAAGATGTTCTGAAAAATTGGATGAAATTTAAATATTAGCGAGGATATATATATATATATATATGCCTAAAAACGAACAGATTGACGAATTATATATTTGAAGTACTTTCGGGTACATTATTAGTCTTCATCAGCAAGAATACAAAGCGATTAAAAATAAAGTTTATATATACTGCAGTGAAATGATTGATTGATTGACAGGATGATTGATTGCTTAGAAGAGCTGAAGTTAGATTTCTACTTGATTGTTAAGTGACAGTAAATTTGCTTGATTACGATTGCTTCGGCTATCTTTGAAGATGGATGACAGATTATGACTGAAAAATTAAATGAGGTGTCGGCATGACTTTGATGATGGAGGAACACTTTTGAGAAAGATGACCGTAGAGATGTTCTCGGATTCTGGTTTGAAGATGTCTTCTAGTCTCTCCTATGTATAAGTGCTCACACTTATGACATTGATATTTATAAACAAGAGAAGAGCGTAGAGACATTGGAATGGGATCTTTGTTTGAAAAGATGTTGCTGGTTTTGAATGAATGAAAGACAGGCTTGATTTGAGTTGAAGTAAATTTCTTGTTGAGATTTTTTACTGAGGCTTCGAGATTTTTTGTAAGACTAGCGATATAGAAAACTTTCCAATAAATTGACTTTTTTCACAAAGTCGATTTGAGGCGATTGATTAAGGGCAGCATTAGATGAGCGACGGAGAACATTATCAGCATAACCATTTTTGCTGTGATTTTGAAATGTTTATATGGACATATATGTGCTATAAACAATGTGTTGATTGAAAACTAAATTTACATTTTGAAATTTGTACTAGCATTATATAATCTTCAAAAGATCAACTTGAGATTTTCAACTTCAATTTAAGGTACTTTTATCATTTAAGGACCTGCTAAGTTTTAGAAATTCCTCATATTTTTTCTATTAAAAATAAACTAGAAAATGGTTGTAAAACATACCCTTACCTAAAATATTTAAGAAAAATACGTATTTAACTTTTGTTATCAATTTTGTTACTAAGAAATGATATAAAGTTTTTCGTGTTCAGTGGGTCTTTTTATGAACCCCTGCTTCACTTAAGGCCCATATGTGCTCCCATATAAGGCCCACCAATACAGTTTTAAAAAAATATATATTGAACTTGCATTTACAGTCTTCATTCAAAAGGAGGGGAAACAAACTTTGGTATTTTGTCTCTCGCTCTCACATCTACGAATTTTTTATGAAAGTACTTTCAAACATTTGTAGCACAATCGTATAGCCACAACTATGTCTGGGCAACATACATGACAGTACCAATTTTCCAGACAGGTGCTTGAACTCGTTGAAATGTTTGTCTGAAACAAATCCTTTGTAACTATTTGTGCTTTATAATTAAATGCCATTTTTCTGGGTTTGGATGCTTTTTTTCAAATGAAGTGTTTTCAAAACCTCTGTAAAAAAAGTTTGCAATTCTTCTTCGTGTATTTCTTCGTCAAGTTAGTCTAAATCACTTGAACTGTCGTGAACGCAAAAGGCTTCGTCTTCGCTTAAACTTAAAGTACTCATTGCTTCCGAATTTTCTTCTGCATGAATATCAGTTACCAGAGCTTGTTTTTGCAGTTCTGAACACTCGGTTATAGCTGAAGGAGCAAATGAACTTTCCGGAATAAAATACGGATCGAAAGGAGAAAGGAAAAATTCCCCGGGATCCAGATATAACATTCGCTGGAGTTGCTGCTTTTGGTCAAACTTTGCTAAAAAAATTAAGGTGGCCTTATTATGAACCCATTCGACAACCGGTTTTTTAAAATATTTTTTGTCGAATCATTTCAAATCGATCTGGGAAGAAATTGACTAGAGATTCAAACAAGTCTTGTTTTGTACGTTTATGTCTTCTCAGAACTCTACGTACAGCTTTGAGTAGAGTATTAGTTTGATTTTGTGATTCAATTGGGTTTTATTTAGTTCAAAATGTAGAAAGAACATAATTTGTATATTTGTTTAATGTACATTACATAATAGAACATGATGATAATTATTTCAACAAAATGACATAACATGAAGATTTCTGTTTTTATTTAGCAAATATATATATATATATATATATATATATATATATACATATGTATATATACTAACAAATTATTACAAAAAATCATTTTTGTAGCAGCGCACTTTCATATAGAATGAAAAACTTACCTCAAGTTCTTTAAGGTAAACAATTTTGCAAAGATACTCAGTATTAGCATATATTTTATATATAATCATATATATACATATATATATATATATATATATATATATATATATATATATATATATATACATGTATATATATGTATATATACATGTATAATACATGTATATATTTACATATATATGTATATTTATATTATGTATATATATATATATATATATGTATATATATATACATGTATATATATAGATATATATATATATATACTACAACAACCATGAATCGCTGCGATATCAAATTGAAGAACACATATCCATTGAACATGCTTTTTCAAATACATTTCTAAAAAATCATAGTGTGTACTCTTTCTAGTATCTCATCTAGTATGCTAAAAACTATTCAGTCTAGAATGAGTTAAAAGTTCTTTGATTTGAGTTGTAGTTGACATCAAATTAATTAATTTGATGCGAATTTTTACATCAATTGACTTCAATTAATTTGTTAGGCCATAGACGTTTTTGGTCTGGTGTTTAGAGGGTTAAAGAAATCAGAATATGAAAAGATCACGATATCCTTTTTCTGTAAACAAATATTTCAACCGGCATTTATATACAGGAGATGTATTATTTTTAGAAATTTATTTTTATAAAATGTTTGTGATTCTCTTCATGTTAATATCAAATCAACTGCATGCATAAGTAGTTTGATTAGTAGAAATTAGTATAAAGTATAATAGAAATTAATGTTGCTAAAATTTGTAATGCTATATCTACAGTAAATTCTAGATTGAAACAAGTGAGTTGTCAATAATACTTTTTATGGTACACTGTATACTTGGCGCATTTTCGTGTATTTTTCTCTTTACTTATATATTAATTTATACAAATGCTTCCCAATTATATAAATAATGGTATATTAGTACATCACAGAAAAGCATTTCTCGGTACGCCCAAACTCTCAGAAATCTATAAGATCTCTGAAATTATGTTCAATTCTCTTAAATAACACTAATGCATCGTTTATTTTGTACAATTCGTCCAAAACTAAATACATTTCTTGATTTATTCTAGTATTTGACACCCTGTAGAACTTGCTGATTGTAATAACACCATAATCAAGACAATATGTATGATTATAATTCGAATGAAAGCAAATGTAAGTTAAAATGGAGTGGGATTAGAATCACATAAAAAGAAATGCATGAAATTGCTAAAATTAACCAAAATTTTTGGGCTTTAGAAATGACAGGTTGAATATATTTTGTATAAAAAGTAACCCCATACCATCTTATATAACCGAAAATATTAAAATATTTGTCAAATATAAGAAATCTATAATTGAAATACAAAATGAGTAATATATTAAAAAATGTATAACATAAAAAAGGATGCTATATATATTGTTTATGATATGATTCTCTGATCAAATTTTAAAAAATGCAAAAGGGAAAATTTCAAAACAGTATAATTCAGTATACCGTATAAATTTATAAATTTATATAAATATTCATAAAACAAAAGTCCAATGAAAGTTGCTGACATTAGGTAAACATGAAAAAGGCACTGAAAACAGCAAATTCATTTGGGAAAGCTTTTCTCAGTAGTAGATTAGCATTAAACATATTTCACTGTTTTTGTTAAAGTAATAAAATTCCAGTCAAATATTTAGTAAATATGAAACAAAATTGCCTTTCAGCACACATATGAATATTTAGGAATATAAATGTTTTCTCTAACACATTTATAAAGCTAGAATAACTTTGCTAAAGAGCATATTAAGTCACTTAAAAATAGCTTTTTAAAACTGCAATGCCATCCATCTCAATGAAATACCCGCCACAATCAATAAGAAACCCTTGAAATAGCTAATGAATATAATGTGCAATTTCGAATTGGTTTTTGTATTTCTACCGCTTTATAAAATCAAATATGTTTTGAATACTTGGTTCCATTCGCAATGAAGTCAAACTGCAAATATTGCATACAGTTGTATTGCTTTAAAATATACTGAAACTAAAGAAAAATAATCCACGTCAGAACAAAACTATCTCAATAACCTATCGTGAGCAATACAATTTGCGAAGCCCCTTAAACTAACTTTGACAGGGTAATTCATGCAAATGTTCAGAAGGCCATGAAACATTGATTGCATTAATGAATAGGGTTTCTAATCGATGTGCTGTCATTTAGATTATAGATCTACATAAAGATTGAAATGCTGTTTTATGCAAAGACATAATTTCATTAATCGATAGTCGTAATGAACTAGATTTCTGACACATATATATATGATTATTTGATTGGCCTAGCTATTTCTCTAGAGAATTATGAACTGGTATTTCGAATTTGCAGTTAGGTATGTTCGAATCCTTTGAGAAATGACATGTAATAATTGCATATTGGTTTATGGTCACTGCATTACAAATAGCCTGCTAAATTTTAAGTTCAATAAAATATAGTTTTCTATGAAAAATATTAACTTTCTGATAATATTTTTATACTAGTTCAAGATCAACAGACTATAGTTTAGGTCTCTTTGACTTTTTATTAAATTTCTTGAACATCTTTGTTCTAATAGAGGTGCTTTGATTTTACTAGGACTAGTTCAAAATATGTAATGGTTTCTGAACGGGGCTCTGAAGGTTTGCCTTCAGAATACAAAATATTTTAGAGTAATTGTTCCCATGAGTGTTTACCTGCATCTGAACATTAAGTATGACAAGAATTTGAATGTTTTTTACAAACATATGATTTCTCATTTAATTGTTAACACAAGTCTTTATCTTTCTATAAGCACTCAAATACCTATAGATCCGTCCATATTAAAGTCTTGAAAATATTTCTTAGCAGACCTGGATGAAGCATCTTAAAAATGAGGACAAAACGGTGTGTTACTGTAAAGTAATGCTAGTATAAATAGGCTTAAATACTTATCTGTAAAATTCATATTAGGGTATATTGACTAATAGTTTTCAACATTAAAAGAAAGATTCTTAGAACTTACACTTGTTAAATATTGATACAAGTAAGCAGACAATTAAAAAAAACATGTCTGCCAACAATATAGGCTTCATGAATGGAAGATGGTAGATAGTAAAAAGTTCAGTGTAATTACTAAATAAAGAGATTGTAACATTTACCAAACAAAGAATAATATTATGTTTGTGTTAACT
This sequence comes from Hofstenia miamia, assembly GCA_900660155.1. Classification (NCBI taxonomy): domain Eukaryota; kingdom Metazoa; phylum Xenacoelomorpha; order Acoela; family Hofsteniidae; genus Hofstenia; species Hofstenia miamia. Next base: position 838,248 of record CABFPE010000023.1, read on the forward strand.
GTAAGTGCATTTAGCAGTTTTTACCTCTAATGTTAAAATTAAATTAAAATGTCTAAAACTTTTAATTGGCATATAAGATATTTCAAATTAAATACTCATAAATTAATTTTAAATGTATCATTACATAGAATGAAATATCTGGTTTGCTGTCATCATGACCGAATCAAAAAAGTCATTATTTTTGGTTATATAATTGACAAGCAAGCAATGTGAATAAGTATAACGCATAAATGCTAAAACTTAATAAAATCGTTTGAATCCGTTAATTGACATAAATCCGGGCAAATAATTCTCTCTTAGAAAATAAATTAACATAAAGTCAATCGTCTGGAACGAAATGGAAGACTGACACTTTGACGTATTAATGACAATTCTGATTAAACAAATTCTAGATCATTAATTTCACTGAGTTTTTCCTCATCACTTGAACGAAGTAGTTATAATGACATATTTATGAGATTAATTCTTCTTTCTAGTGAAAGTAAGACATTTTCAAACTTTGTAAAATAATTATTAAGATGTCAGAAATATTGACTGCTTTCAAATTGTGAATATGACCTAAAAGCTTCGAAAATTAAGTCTTTCAATAACGGAGACCTTGATGAATTAAAATGCATTAGCTTCCAAAAAGAATCGATATATTTGAGATATAAATTATAACATAGATATACATGTGCATGCAAAAGCTGAACGAATGTTCAAAGGTTTGGATAAGAAAGTACATATACCAACCAGTTCCAATTCTACAGAAGCCAGAGCATAGATGAAGAAAGTTTCTTAAATGCATATTTTTAGCAAATTTACTACATAAAAATTCAATTAAAGTTAAATTTTTTTGAAAAACGAGCGCAGAGGACATTTTCTGAACTGACTTCCTGTTCAGAATATATACCCATTCTAAAGAAAATTAATTGTTAAATATTTTAAGGACTGGTTGAAAGTCCTGTTTTGCGGGCATTACCGAGCCTGAAGTGCGAGTGCCAGGCATCCGACATCCAAATCAATGTGCTTGGTATGCTTTCGCAATAATTCCGGGTACAGGCTGTAAATCGGAGAAAACATTTTCCCCAACCCAAGCAAAATTTTAATTAATAAATTTCTAGCCAACCCAACCCAAACTGCATTGAGTTCTCAATGCACCCGACCCTAGAAAAAGTTGTTTCAAAACGTGACCCAAACATGAACCATCTAAAATATCAATACTAATGAAGGGTTTTGATTCAAAACAATTACTCATAAGCACGTTTGGAAAAAAACATATAAAGTGTTAAAGTGTATTAACGCTTTAACGAACATGGTGTAAAAAACTACCTTATAATGCGAATTGCTCAGTGAAATTTTATTACATATGTTTCAGATTTTAGGAGAGCTGCACATGGAATGCCTTGTATCTTTCTATTATTTGACTTGATTTTTCAAACTGTCGTATTTGCAGGAAAACCGGTCACGTTAAGTACAACTGGGGTAAAAATGTACCCCAGGATATGTTAAACTCATAAATACTTATTTATAAATTTACTGACTATGTACAATTAAATGTAAACAAACCACAGATCAGTTTATAAAACTGTTTAGTGATGCCATTTTGGTTATTGTATTTCTAAACAAATTTCGAAATTTTTTACACATTTGAAAAAAAAATAAAAAAATATTTATATAGTATACTTAGCGCGAGCATAAAATAATATATAATGAAATATTTTATACTTACCGCGAATATGTATACTTAGCGCGAATAAGAATATTGAAAATACCTAGCGAAAATATAAATATGAGTTTTAAATACTTAACGAAAATATAAACATATATATATATATATATAGTTGGCTGCAAAAAAAATGAGACTGATCACCTATTTTTTCACGGTTTGTGGAAACGCATTGAGACGTTTTAGAGGAAAACTATAAAAATAAAAGACAACGAGAATTTTGTGAACTTTAAAATGGTCACACAAAAAAGTTAATTAATTAAACTGGTACTTCGTAATTATTTGAAAACACTTACCAAATAAATTGTTTTGCTTTGCAAAGTTTCTACTTGATTTCTTCGGAATGGAAACGTTGAAATAGCTTGAAAATGCCTTTGCGACATCGCAAATTTCTCGATCAACTTATTTTCGAAAGCTGAAAAAAATTCGACAAGGAGAATCTCTCAAAAGAAGAAAAGGAAGTGGACGCCCTCGAAAAATTATTGGAAAATTCATTCAGAAAACAGTCGCAATTGATCTCAAAAATCCCTATATTTCTGGGAAAAAATTGCAAACCGACTTCAAACTGAAGCCGACATCTCTGTGCATGAAACCACAGTTCAGAGAACACTGAAAAAAAGTGGAGTTACAAAAATTGGCAGAAAAAATCGACTTCTGATTACAAAAAGAACATCAAGAAAAAAGATTAAATTTCGTGAAAGATTGGAAAGACTACACCTTTGAAGATGTTTGGATAACTGATGAGTGCGTATTTCAACTGCACAGAAACAAAGTACAAGTGTGGTCGTCAAA
>CABFPE010000023.1:843894-878121 GCA_900660155.1 Hofstenia miamia
GGTATTTTTAATGTTAAAATTAATATTTTATTTAATATCGATAGATTTACATTGCTCATTGCGATTTTAATTTTGATAACAAACAACGTAGTCATTAAATAAATGGATGGTCCTTTCTGTGAAACTTGGCTGCTATAGTGCCCTTTGTCAATGTTTTCCAAAAACCTTTATTAGTCTATTGCTTTTCAAATATTTTATGGAAATATAAATCAAAATGATTTTTTTAAAGTGAAATAGTGCTTATTGACTTATTAAATTGTTAGATCAAGATGCCATGTTTATTATCAATCAAATCGTAATAGCTCAAGTGAGTTTATCTGAATTAACAATGACATTTACATTAAATGTTTCTTCGTGAATAATCTCTTATCTCATAAAAAATTAGTCTAGATGTCTGAACCAACTCTAAAATAATGGCATTTATTAGACCTAACCTTTCAGTGAATGTTGCAAACTTTTAAAAATTTAATGAAATTAATTTGTGCTTAACACATTTGAACTATACCAAAATCTATAATGTTTCAACTCTATGTTATAAAGAAATAGTAGCCGCATGTACTGCATTTTCTTATCCCAACTTTGATTGCAAATTTAGAAGTGTGATTGACAGTAATACTTTCACTAAAGTTACAAAGAGAAATATATAATTACCAAAAAATTATTAACTTATTTCTAGATAGTATTTGAATAAATTTAAATGGATATATACGCAAAGTGTATTAGTAGACTTTTTGCATTACGCCATCTATCGAAACAATCACAGTAATTTAAAAACATCTTCTGTTGACGGAATGAGTACAAAATCCGCTTAAGCAAAATAAGGTTAATTGCAATTCGCTTAACTAGTTTTACACATAAGTAAACAAAGTATAATTGATAATAATAAAATTGGGTTTACTCTAGTTTAATTTTCTTAATGGCTCCAAAATGATTAAGTACATCAAACAGGTTTTCCCCAAGAAATAATTATCGGGAAAGCGCGGTTTGCAAAGAAATCGACGTTTGTTACATCAATATGATTTTCTTAAATTATTTGCGTGCATTTTTTCATTTATGTCATTCAACTAAAATATTGCACATTCTAAAATGAAAGATTCGTGTGTTTGTTGAAGATGCATCAAGTTGCTAGTACTATATATACGTCTCAAATATACCAAAAATAATAATAATACCTTTGATACGCTAAGTTATGCCAAGTCCAAGTCTTCGTTTTACTCCCTCATTTTGGAGTAGAAGAAATTCTTTGCAAATCTCACTAATATTTCTCTGAAAAATTTATGTTAAGAGTGTATGCAAATAGTAAATATGAGATTCATTCATTATAATTAGATTTTTAATTTTATTTAGACATTTATCGAAGTATGAGGGTCTAGCCAATAATGTAATAATTTTTTTAAGAAATATGCGCCTCTTTTATATCTAATGATGACATGGTGATAAAGCTGCCAAAATTTCTGAATTCGTCTCGATATACATATGCTCTGAAGATCTCATTCAAAATTTAGATAATAGGAATTAAATATTTAATAAATTTACTTCCTTACACTTAGAGATCTAAATGCAAAGGGTATCGCAGAATTTCCATTTTTCCTTTTATCAAACTCTCCATCCTTTTGTTAACATGCCCTCGCACCACATTTCTGATCACTAAATATAAGGTTTATTATTTTTAATTTTCATCAAATAGTAATAATCAAAGAATAGTGTAAAATGATAATGTTTCTTAGAATGGATAACCACTATATTCTTTAGCTATTGCACACAGACTATCTAAACCCTAACATAGCAGGTGTAACCCTATGCAACAGATTTTCCTCTTGATCTTCAAAAACTTTTAATTAAAATAAGCTTTTGGTATGTTACGATACTATCTGTATCAAAATGTGAGATGTTAATGATGGTAGAGTGATTGCCTTCGTACCTCATATACTTCAATTCTTCTGACAAGGACAACTAGTATTATATTTGTCCTTGGTTCTGAATATGATTGAATTTGCTGTTGCTCATTATTCAAAATCAAATGCTAATAGTAAAATTATAATAAAACTAGTCCAGCTTAACATCAACTAAAAATTTAATCGAAATCCTCTCAACCAAACTAGTGATAACCTCCTTAAATTATTAATGGTTGGAAAATACCCACCCAAGTCCAGTTTAATATACATGTATTAATGCCGTCTAATTCATTCTCGATATCTTAACAAACGGTATGCTATTTCAGATAAAGCAATGTGCATGAAAAAGGGGTTAAATAGTTAATGCGAATATTGTTACCATTAGGATGTCTAACATGGTCAATTAAGCTTATAAGGAATATTTCTAATTGATTTAGAAAATGGTGCATGATTGAATTAGTGCATTTTTGTTGAATCTTATGCAGCTCATTTCAGCTTCAATCAATAGTATTTACAATTTTATACATTATAAGGTGAATACAGTAAAGACAATGCTGCTTAATATGAGATTATGATTAATATGAGAATGAGATTACATACAATAACTTAATTATAGCGATATTGAAACTACATTAATCACGAAAAGTTTCGGCAAAAAATTTGTCCGAAAGTTTTTCACCGAAATTTTTCAAAATTACATGTTGCCTGAAACTTTTTAGTGCCAAAACTTTTAGAAACGTGTTTTTCATAAAAGATGAAAAAATATTTATAATAAATACAAATAACATTAGACTCATCATCAACGAGAAAATCTTCCACCTCTTCATCTTCTAAGACAGCTTGAGCCTGACTTTCATCAAGTTCATTTATGTCCGATCCCTGCATGTAGTCACCATTGCTTATATGATAATTTGTATTTTAATATATTTGAATCTATCTAAATTGCGAGGATGGCAAGGCCTGTGAAAATAGGTATCGCCTTGGTAAAAACATATATTTTTGTTTGTTTTGGTGACATGTTGCAGTTTTCAATCCAGATCTCCATTAAGAAAAGTCGAAGCTGACTTTAACACCATTTTTAATTTTTTTCTTAGAGGGGCATATCAAGTATTTGTAAAGAAGCAATTCCTTCAATGGACCGAAATGAGCAAGTCGGGTCAGCTCTACATATCATTCGGGTAGGGTTGTGTCGGGTCCAAGAAGTTTGATTCGTTTCCAGACCTGTTTAGGATTGTATGATCATCAGAGAAACTCTCTTGATACGATAATAAAGTGATTCGAAATAGCAATAATTAAAGAAGCATTGATTATAGAGTTACCCTCTGAAGATCCTATTGCGATTGTCTTCAACTGTGAACTATTGACAACGTAATACAGTACATTTTTACTATTAGTTTTCTATTGTTGTTTACAATTTTATGCTGTTGGTTTTATTCAGCTTTTTTTATTTATACTCATTTTTTTCTATTTATAAACTTAACACATTTGCTTATAATTTAAATTCTTCTTTTATATGCCAATCCTTCCGCTCACATTTAAATTTTCGCGAAAAATTTCAAAAAAATTAAACCGAGAGGTATGAAAAAATAGTGCATTGGTGTACTAATGACTATATTCAATTGATTTTTCAAAAATGTAAAATTTTACAACTTTGTACGAAATTTTCAAAATCCGTCCGAAACTTTTTTTGCCGAAGTTTTTTGTCCGAAACTTTGTTCGCTGAAACTTTTCGTAATTAATGTATGTATGTTGCTTGCTATTTTGCGATTTGAAGTAAAAATAGGAGAAATCTAAATCTACGATTTCAAAAAAATTTTTTGTTAGTGCCAGTTCGAATAGCGTCCCCGAATCGTTTAACCCGATTAAGTCATATTTATAACTTAGAAGAAATTGATGCATTTAAAACCTAAGCTAGTCTTCATTGGACTGAAATAAATTATCAAATATCAAAAATAAGATGATTTGAAATGTGTGTTGATCATTAATTGAGGAAATACAGTGGCGTGCATTCTTTGTATGGTACTTTAATTCCCAGTAAAGTAAGTTTATAATTTAGTTTTACCCAAAATATTTTTTTAATTAAACCCCTCTTCTTGGCTTTCAATTGTAAGCGCATTAATGTAGCCTATATTCCTATATGCGCAGAGTTTATGATTCATGCACAATCATGTACCACAGTAAAGTGCATTTAATTGAAACGATCGCCTTGCCAATTTCAACATCATTTATATTTAAGCATATCAAATAACAGTTTTACACAATGGTGTTTGGAAAATCTAAAGAACCAGAAGTTTCCAAGTACTCTGAGGATAAAACAATTCGTGTAAGTCAATTCGTCTCTATATTTGCAAATTAAAATTTATACACTGGTGCCAGGATCATGCAAGATTTTCTCAAAAAAATAACAGCAATTAATCATCGAATTTAAAATTACTTATAAAACTTTTTTATGAGATTTATATTAGTTATTCTTATATCGACTTTTAAAGATGGAGGAATCATGCAAATATACAAGCATTATTCATATATAATCAATATAAATATACATCCATATATATATAATCACCTTTATCTGAGATCTTTCATGGAAGCAAAAATTGAGCTCTATTCTGAAGGCTTCTGAGAAGGTTTCCTAATTTGTCAACCTGCATAGATAAAATTTGTGCTTTTACAATTTCATTAGTGTCAGATGTTTCCGCATGATGATATAGTACAAAAAGATATAAAAATGTCAGTAAGAAGATAATTTAAGTGAACGTCAATTAACATTCTACATTTCTCAGAAATCGTGTCAAAATGTGTATTAGAACATGTAGCTGTTAGGCAATTGTTTTCAACAAAAATATTTCTTTAATAAAAAATACCAAGGTCTGTTTTGACATAGGTGTATTGATTTAGCAAACTGATATTATGTGCATTCAACAATCTAGAATATTAAAAACAATCACATTACATAGCCAAATATTAAAACTTGAAAAATTTACAAAGATATAGGGGATCATTATTAGGATCCACTAGGTTTTTTTACTGTGACGCTATTCAGACTTCTTATTTGGGAGAAAATTTGTCAATTTAGAAAGATGGATTACATTGCTGAGCAAAATGGCACGAAGAATACTGTGATTGAACGACATGAAATATTTTCACATGACCAGAAAACTGAAGTAGTTTTTCTAAACCTTAAATTCAATTATATAATTTTCAATAAAGTTTTAGCAAACCCTGTTTTTTGACGTTTCAGCAAGCTTCTGTGAAATACAGTAGACTGTACCGTTACAGAGAGTATTCAGTTCATATCGTCTGTAGAAATCGCATCCGTCGAGCCTAGTTCACACATGTTATGTATAATCATTATTAGCTATGCATTTAAATATCTTTAGTTTTATGGCGATGTTCTATTGAAATCAATATGTAGATATATGGTAGTTATTAAATAATGAAATGGAAATATTATAATTATCCAGTTGAGCTAAGTTCCTGCATATGAATATATTTTTATGAAATTCCTCGTTGAATTGACATTATACAGCCTTCATTGGTGTCTCCCCACTAAATGCCAATTTGGATAAATTGAGGCTGTTCCATTTACAAAACAAATGCATTTTAATTGTATTCTAATTGTTCTAAAGAATAATGAACAATACTTTGATTTTTATTTGCTAACCAACACAAAATACTAAGAATAAAATAATTCTGAGTTAATTATAGCCTCAAATAGAGGTAACGCGCAGATTTCTAAGCTAATGCTCTGAAGGCTTGAACAATTCAATCCATATCTATGTATACCCACAGCCCTCCGATATTTCTGTACCTATCACTCTGCATTTTTCTCAGCCAATAATGTATCTTCACTTAATTTTTGCTGCTATGGTCAAAGATGGTGAAATCGTTGACTTAACCCTAAGCAACCATTGGATTTTTGAAAAATGTTCATGATCTTATAAAAATTTGTCTATAAACTTATATTTCTACTTACTATTTAGGTTATTCTCAGTCTGAAAGCACCACGTGAGTGTCCTTTTTCTTTGTAGCACTAAATCCGCAAGACGGCTCTTTTGCATTGAGGGGTGGCGTTGCGGATTCCTTCGATCCCACGACCACTGGCACACCTCAATGGTTTTGGAATATCTTTGCACATACCATGAAACAGTCAACGTTCTTTGTTGCTTCCATGGGTTCAAAACATTATAAATATATGAAACCTAGGTATGGAGAAAATTTTAACCTTTTTCAAAAATTCGAAATTTCAAAGAAAACTTGTTAAACTTTTCAACAACCGCGGCCTCAGCACAGTGTATTGACGTATATATAAGAAATATACGAAATATATAAGAATATACGATAATTTCGCCAATTAAAAGTAATATAAAATAATATACGAGACCAGACAAGAATGTCGCATATATACGACACTCTGTAAGATGTGAATGTGATTACACATTACTGGGCATTGCAATGGGATACTGCGCCAGAAATGACAATAATCGCACTGGAAGTTCTGTCAGTTCCGGTGAGCTCGGAACCAGTGGAGAGATTATTTTCAAAATGCGGGCGAACATTGGGTCAACTGCGGCTGTGAATGAAGGCAACAACTCTTGACAAACTCATGATGATAAACTACAATTTGTAACTTTTGAAATTCAGTAATTTTGTTTAAGATTTTTTCTACATAGCCGCCGCGGTAAAAAAAATTGGCTAAAATATACGAAAGTGATATACGACTTCGGTAAATATAAGAATCGTAATATACGAAAAAAATTACTGAAATATACGAATATACGATATACGACAATCCCGATATACGTCAATTCACTGCCTCAGCAATACGCTTAAATAGAAATTTTTAGCATTGCATTAAAGTATGTTCCTCAATAGACCTAACAATACCCCAAAATTTTCAAATTTGGCAATAGGCTTGGAGAAAATTCTTTGCAAATGTGGAAAAAACGGTTTGTCCTTTACAACGGACGCCAGGCTGTTTACAGTTAAAGAGTTCTTCTATTGGTCACTCAAATCATTGAACTCGATTATAAAGAAACAAAGAGAAGGAATGTCATAGAAAAATGTTAATTGTTTCATCGCGTTTGCTACAAGAACAAGAATGAAATATTTTTACAAAATGAATGTAAAATTTAACAGCATATTTCCCAAATTTAGAAAAATTTGAGTTAAAAATTATTTAATATAACATAATTATTTATTATAAATTCTATTAATAATTGTAGTTGGAAATTTTTCTTTATGAATTATTTTCAAGAAAAAATACGGATATTTCTCAACTTCTAGATCATATGAAAGATGATATTATTTGATTCAACAAACGGTTATATTTTTAACCAATAATATACTAGTATTATACCTTTAGCGAATAAAAAACGAAATTTGTAAATTTGCAACCTTAAATCATATGTAATGTAAATTTCAAGGGTATACATTAAAGAGCTATGCAGATGTTGGGTTGGATCGAGTCACCGCAGTCTACGTGTCTGGTCAAAAGACGATACCTAGCATGCCAAAAACACGAAAATTTTAGAAACTTGACTTAAATGTATTTCACATTGCATAACTAGTTCTAACTTTTAATTATGAAGACATTCCCAAAGCTTGAATTTTTAAGCTAAAATACCGAAGATAAATATTTATAACCGCAACTGTGACAAATTTTATATTCAGTTAATTAGGCGATGCAAGTAACCATGGACGAGCTCACTAATGAAGATTTGGAATCAACGAAAAGAATGGTCACATACTGTGTGGATGCAAAAGAAAACGCTATAAATACTTTAGTTCAATTGGATGACCAAGGTAAGCTATGCTTACTTTTAGCATTTGACTAATAACTAGCAAATGCAGCAGAATATTGAATTTTCGAGTCATTTCTCTCTATTAGGTAAGTTCAAATTTAAGAGATGATGTCCGAAAATTTATTCAGTAAAGTTATACAATGTTTTTAGTTGAAAATTTTTTTGGGAAATAATCCATTGAATGACAAAAAAACATAAACCAAATTTGTAATTCTTCTCATAATTCTTTTCTGCTGATTTTTTAAATATTAACAAAGGTATTTGAATTGATTGGAAGTTGAAAAGTAACTTTTGGAAGCCCTATTAGCATAAAACGAACAAAGTGTCATGGAAAACAAACATTTTTATTTACGTTTTGCTTGTTTCCAAATCATAAGTCAAATGATTTCTAGATATTCATCAACTATCATTTCAAAGAAAGAATTAATAGGTGTAGTTTAATCCTATTTTGCCGAATGTAATTTATCAGCAAAAAGTTTGATTTAAACTTCTTTTTTGAAGCATCGTTGCTCATATTTAATCATTTTTAAACAACAGACTGTCTAAATCTATGAATACCAAGGCGATGCATATTTACACAGGCTTTGCCATCCTCGCAGTTAACGGAGGCGAATGCATAAATTTGATTGATTTGTGTACGAATATTTGATAAATATTGTAAATAAACCAATCAAATTAATGAGCTTGCCTCCGCTAACTGCAAGGATGGCAAGGCTTGTGTAAGTATGTATCGCATTGATGAGTGCCAAAATCTAACAACTTCATTTTCTGTAGTGTCAATAGAATGTTTTTTTCCTGAAAATTTGGTTGTATTTAGTAGTGAACAAAGGGAAAATTACCATAACTACTCAAAAGAGTTTTTATATGACTGTTGGTATATGTAGAACTCATTGAAATCTACAGAAACATGTATAATTCGGCCTCGTATAGCCATACTTGTCCATTGTAATTGGAGTCTAATTGGATTCCAATTGAACATTGGAATTGGATTGGAATTGGTTGGACAAATAAAATTTGCTATTCATTGGATTCCAATTGGATTTTCATTGGAATAATTTTTCAAAAATTTCCAAAGCCACAATTTTTTATAATATCGTTTTCTTAATAATTCCTTGTACTGTTAAAATAATTGCTTTGGAAATGGGTCTGATCATACTAGGGCTCTGCGAGTAGGGATAGTTTTGCTTTAGGGCGAGTCGAGTCGGATTTTGAATCTCGAGTCTTGTCTACGCACATAGGCCTATCATTAACATAATTGTAAAATCACCATTAAATAATCAACTGTTCTACAAGTACGAAAAATTAAATTATAGCAGTTAAATTTGTAATCGGCTAACAACTTCTAATTGATCATTAATGTATTTCATATAGATATCGCATCAACCGATCAATGTTGATGTTATTAAATTGAAGAATGAAAACCTATTCAAATGTCACTTGAATAACGTGTGAAGTTTGTTTAACAACTTGAAATCGCAACTTATGCAAATTTAGTGTGAATATAACTTTTATGGAAAACTAGAAAATGAAAATTACTATGATACAAAATTCAAAACAATCCTATCAGCAAGGAGAGGCTACCACCATAATATCAATAAATTCTAAAATCTTGATATTAGTAATGATCATTCAACACAACAGACAACATTGCGCAAACCCAATGACTCTGAAAGAAATTTTTGTTGAAGGGTTTCTAATTTGAAAATAATATTATTGTTTTCAATTAAGCAAACATACACTGCAATTTCATTTTTAACCAACATTCGACAGAACTTAAAATTGGTTAATATTTAAATTTCGAGTCGAGGCAAAATTTCTAGTACTCGCAGAGCCCTAGTTAATACTCTGAATGCAATTGGCCATATCATGGTAACTAATTGCAATATTGTCTCTTAATCATTAAAGCACAAAATAAGTACGTTTTGTAAAATTTTATTTGACTAGAACACAATGGACCAGGATTATTGTGATTTCGTATTCTAGTCGAACAGCATATGATATTAAAATTAATTCTTAAATTCATTGGTTTCATTGCTATTTATGTCTTTTAATAAATAGTTTCCTAGGCAAATTTTCTTGTCATGCTTATGCGTCTTTGAGTTAGAATTTCACAATATTTTTTGAAAGATTTTTCTACACTAGCATCAAGGGCATACGCAGGAATTTCTGACGGGGGACATCATCGTCATTACCCATTGCAGGGCTAAGCCCCGCGAAAAATTTCGAAAATATTGAAAGAATATACCCTAAAAAATGCATTTCACGATCCTAGATTTTAAATTTTTCAATTTTTACGAAAAATTTTTGATTTATCTAGTCAAAATCAAATTTGGAAATCTGACGGGGGACATTCCACCATGCCCCCCTCTGCGTACGCCACTGACTAGACTAGAATACCCATGCCAACATGTTTTTGTTTTGGAAAATTTTTCAGTTGAATTTTTTGATTTGGTATTTTCATACAATTATTATATTGTGATGCAAACTTGTTTTTAGTGATCATTAAAATTTTTCACTAAACCTACAATACCCATTTCACTGATTTTGACCGGTAGGTTTTGTGAATATTTCAAAAACTTAATAGACCAACTTTATTGTAGGAATAACAATGAAACTAATTCTATAGCATTTTCTTGGTAATGTACAGCGATTCTCAGCATTGAAAGTTCTTCAGTGTTTTGCTAATCTTGATCCAGAGAAATCATATGAAAGGATGATGATTCCATGGATTCTGATGGCATTATGTTTGAAAATCTTATTGAAAATAATGATTTAGTCATTATAAAATTGTAGTTCAATACATGAACCCATGTTAGACCCACTGGAAAATCTCATTGCTAAACATGACACTATTGTGAGAATATTATATAGCCTAATCTAATTCTATAGATGTCACTCAGCTGGCTGTGTCGCCTCTGCCGACCTTATCAGGTCTGTGCCACCAATAGTAGTTGGCTGACCGCGGCGCCCACATCTAGGCCTCTAGGTGCTAGCACTAGAACTACCGCAAATTTTTTATCAAAAATCCCAACACCGGTCAAAATGACCGGTACTAATTTTGTCTATTAAAATATAAGAGCGAAATTAGCTTATGATTGCTTCACACATATTTATTGCAAAATACCCCACACATTCTAGTTTTATCCAATTTTGATAATCATGGAGCTACAAAATCGAGAATTACGTTCGTGCGAATCATGTGAGTCGATATAAGGAATTTGATTCAAATGATTTAGAAAATATTTTGTTTCTACATCCTCATAAATCCATATTTTTAAACAAAGTTTTTCTGTTTTACAAGAAATATACTGTCTAAAAGAAAAACGTCTTCTTAATTCATGAGTTTTATACACAACGATGCAATTTGTTGTAAAAACCTTGAAATATCTTTTGGGCTACAGGTAGTTTAACAGATTGTATCCGAGATGATCTAATTGAATACAATCGCATTGAGGGAAGGTTAGTACGCCAAAATTGTTTTATAAGAGCCAATTATTTTTATTAAAAGGCATGAGCTGGTGCACGCCTCAGTCTAAGCAAAGTGAATACATTATTCAATTTCACATACTGATAAACCTGACTTTGGTTTTAAATACTGGGATTTAACAATGGTTTTATTTTGATTTTTTATTAGCATAAAATCAGTAAAGATGATTCTCAATGCACTAATCAGATTTGATAATTTTCGTTTTGCTGATAGTTTTATTTCTGATGAGAACATAATGATATCATGTTGAACAGATTTTCCAATATTTCATACTGTATTTGCATGTTTTTATTCCCACAATAGCGTAATGTTTAGCAATGAAATTTACTGGTCGGTCTAACATGGGTTTATGTATTGAACTACAATTTTAAGATGGCATATAGCCCTGTAAAAACCCTATATGATGCAAACAGTATTGTGAAACTATCTATCTGCAAAAAGGTTAATAATGCGCTTCCAGACAATCTGATTAATAAGACAACCTAAACTAAAATTTAACGAAAACAATAAAAAAAACTAAAACACATTTAACGTAAGAAAAACATAATAAAACGTAATAAAAATATAAAAAAATAATCTCTACATTGTGTTCTTCACAAAGCCATAGTTTTCATGAACATAAAGAAGGTGCTTAAAATTAGAAACATCGAGCTGGCTTCTTCGACTTGTGATGGCTAAACGAGCATTTCATTTGTCTTGATGAAGTTTTAGTTACCAATCGGATCAGCCGTCTAAGTTTTCCGGCGGTGGTGGCTCAGCCGGCTAGCGCCCAGCTCTAATAGCATCAGGGAGGAAATTGTTTGTGGCAGCACAATGAATTAATCCCACTCTTACTAACATAGCACCTAGTCTTTAAAAATTCACAATGGAATACCCATGAATATAAACATGAATTGCTGTATTTTGTTACTAAGAGTTCGTTCAGATGGGCAAAGTGCCGTTGAGCGAGTCAAGGAGGAATCGTAAGTCCAGCTGGCGAACTAAGCACTAGTTCAGGAGCCGTTTCTAAAGTTTGTGTGGTTAGATAAGATCGTATTACTTATATAAGTTTTTTGTAAGGGTAATTCTCCGAAAATGATAGAAGTTCAAACTTTTCGTCATACGAAATCCCCGTTCATCTGGCATATGTCTCTTATATTTTGATAGGAACCAAGATGGTACATCTTATATATATATACATATATATATATATATATATATAAATTAAGTATATTTTTGAATTTAGGGGAACAACTAGAGTTGTTTGAAGAAAATCTTAATAGAGTCAATGTTAACATGGAAGTTGCAGAAAAGGTGACATTTACTATTTACTATTTATAATTTATTTTACATTAAAATTTGGATTTGTAATAATTGCACACCTGTAGGAAATGCAACACCAGTAGTGAGAAAAAATTTAGCAAAAAAACAAAGTAATTATAAACAAATATTCTAATTTTCATCAATTATTATTCATAACAAACAAATCTTATCTCATTCTGGAAAATATAGAAAATTCAATTTTTTTGGATTGTAATTCGATGCCACAATTTATTGTTTTGTCACTTCATTGTCTTAAATTTTAACATTTCAATTACAGTTGATAAACTCATTAACTGTTTGCAAAACTCAACCAACGAATTAAACCAACTGAGAGGGTGGTTTGACCCAAAGTAAACCTACAGTGATTCGCGTTCACAAAGTACTCCCTCTTTGCTCACTTTGTTGGCTGTGATAGTAACATGTCGTTATAAAAGTCTTAGAAATCGTAGTTAATGCATGCCTAAAAATCGTAAATAATAAAAACGGCTGTTATCAAGCCTCTAGTCTCAAACTCAAGCCACTGTATTCAATTTAAACTTCTAATTTGCTTAATACAAAATTTGATCAAAATGGCTAGAGGCTCTTGGTATGGTTACTTAAGAATTGTGCAAGCAATGACTGGAAACTCTATCATTGAATACAGGAACACTTTCTCTAGTAATTAAAATGTAAAAATAAAAAATTGTTTCGCAAAACTGAGATAAGTACACGCATACGTATCAGAGTTGCAATCGGGCCAAGGGTCAGGGAATTGTTGGCTTGTCAACCGAATCGCCGATTCAATTTTCCTATAGAGGCTTCCGGGTCTACTAGTTCACCGGGTCAAATTTATCTAAGCAAATTATTGAAATAAATTACACAAAGCGGCTCATCTCACTAAAGTGAGCGGTATTATTAATAATAACATAATCACTGAATTACCTTAGTGTGCGTTCGATGGTTTCAGAAGTTTTTTTATGTTTACTTTCGTTTGTTTCTTTAATGAAACCTTGTAAATTCACTTATTTTATTTCGAATTCGAATCCGAAGATTCAGGTAACGTATTTGCGAATCTGAATCTAAAATATATTGTGATTTAGGTAATAACCTCCATAGCAAGAACATCCATTATAAATAATTGCAGTAGAAAATTACTTTAAAACATGGAAAATTCCCAAGCTTATTTTTATTTAAGAAATTTCAGTAGCATACCAGAATTTTCTAGATCCTCTCTGTACCAAGATTCGAACTAGAATCTAATATAGATTCGAGTTCAGATTTGATTTCGTGCATTTTTAAGTCACTATTTTGTAATTGGTTCATATTAAATACATGTTAAGTCTTTAAAATTCGATTTGAATATAAGTCAAATTTTGCCAGAAACAAAATTATTAAATATATCTAAATACAAGAATTTTTCCCAGATTGATATTTTAAAATTATGGTCTGGATTTACTAGCATTTTTTGCTTCATAAAATGTATTTCGATAGTTTTTATTTCACATCATAAATTATGAGAGATGTTAAGACCATGACTTTATAATGCGAGGTGAAGCATTAGAGTGTCAGAGAAGATCAGCGTGAAGATCATGTCAATATCTATGAAAGCATACTCTCTGCAAAATACTGCAAACTAATTTCTAAATTCTAAAAAATGGGTCATTCATGTCACCGGGTCATTTATTTTGCAGTTTTACCGGGTCTTATCGGATTACTGGGTCAAATCTTATGTGAGCCGCATACGTCACCGGATTACATTTCTTGACCCGGTGGCAACTCTGATATGTATCCAATCACGAATAATTGTCTTTATTGAGATTAAAGTATTTTCAACAATTTGTGCGCCATAAATTGTGGTGACTGCACCAAAATTGATGGGAATATTTTTGAATTTAATAACGTATCAGTTTTTTAGGAAATGTCTTATATTATATTTGGTACTCTCAAATCGGTAATACATAAGTAGGGACTTGCAATCCAACTCTAGCTGGTATTGGAAAGCTTCGGAAAAATCATATCATTTCATTTCGAGTGACACTGCTGGATTCATACCCCATTTCGAGTTTTGATCAAGAAATGACATCATTAAAATGTTGACATCAGTATTAACAACTTCAAATTAATATGCCTTAATTTATTACGAGACATTATAATTTGTGTTTTGAATAGAAAAAGTTTAATAATTGCCCAAAAACTTTAATGATTTTGACATAAGACATCTCTTTTCATTTTTACCATATTTTAATGCAAAAATTGATGACGTCAGCAAAAGTTTTTAGATAAAAATGTTTTTTTGGAATTTTTAACAACTTTTATCCCATTGCACCTTTGTGCTGAACTTCATGACAATAGCATTACTATATCAAAAATAAACCTGGGGTATTTTACACCACCTCTTGTGAAACCGACGTACATAAAATGGTTGTGAGGATCAACATGCTAATGCAGGAACATATCTATATATATATCTATATATATATATATATATATATATTCAGTTGATGATGTATGTTAGCAAGACTTTCATGTTATGCCGTAAACATTTATAATAAAACTCCTCCCCCTACATACCTGGAGCGGGTCCAGGACTTGATATTAGAGAAATCATACGTAAGATTGGAACGGGTTAACCCACAATGGATGACTGACCTGAACACTGTGAGCTGTGCCGAAAAAATATTGATGCCAGCTGAGCCAAACTTCGATTTCTCTAGTTTTTTGGTTCTGCTTTGGTAGCATACTCATACTGAATGAAGAAGAAAAAAAATCTATACTCAGAAATTGTTTTAACAATAAATAGAAATACTGATAACAAATTCTGAAAGCGTCAAGAAAGTAATACAAAACTAAAAAAAAAAGAAAACAACGAATATTTACAAATAAAAAGTGGTTAACTTGGGCTATGACAATTGCTAGTTTCTATTAATAGAGTAATCAGTATTATAAAATATATAACCTCGCCTTTTCAGTATTTTTATATTATAAGTGAAAAATATTTTTTAATACCCATTTTAAAGTTTTTTAATCTACTTATTTGTTTAATAAATTTTAGTAATTCATTCCACATATTTATAGCTGTGTTTAGAAATGAAATTTCCATTATTCGCTTCTTTTACCTAATAGGTTCAATTATGTGTGCTCTTTTATTGTGTTTATTGACTAATTTTGCAACAAGAAAGTCATTTCTGTAATATGGGAAAGTATTGTTAACTATTTTGAAGAACGTCGTTAAGACATGTATATGGATGTAACATTGCGGATGTAGGAATAATTTTGAAATTTTTCTATATTCATTATTCTTATTTACTGCAACTTTGATAGCCCAATTAAGTTGCACTTGGAATTTCCTGAAAAATTTTTGGTTTATATCTGTGTAGAGTATATTGGCATAGTTAAAATGACTTAATATTAGAGCATATATTAATTGAATTTTTGCTTTAGTTGGAAGTTTTTGAGAAATTAAGTTAGTTGCTTTAATCGATATGGTCATTTTTCTAATAACATGATTTAGTTGCTCTTCAAAATTTAGGTTTATGTCAAAAATTATTCCAAGGTACTTAAAAGACTCAACCTGTTTTATTTGAATGCCGTTGAAATTATGTTTGAATTTTGAAGTATCAGTAGATTTAGTTTTTGATTTAGCAATACAGAATTGAGTTTTTAGTGGATTTACTCTTAGTTGTATAGAAGCAAAATATTTAGCAAGACAAGCACAGTTTTTTCGAGAGTTTGAACCGCTTTTTCGGGAAATTTATTAGAATGAAATAATATTGTGTCATCTGCAAATTGTACTTGCTCGGGCAAACCATTTATTTTTTAAACATTGTATCGATTTTATGATTTCATATTTTGTTGCAAAACAAAAAGACAAAGAGGTTGGAGTTCCTTTGGGTTTATTAAGGCAAAAAGGTAAATTCATACCGTTGTAGTTTCCTAAATTTAGGAAAACTTCATTGAAAGCATTGCAGATTTCCTTCTTATTTGTAATGGATTTATCTTTATAGTATATTCTTTCTATTTCTTCAGTTCGCATGATTTTTCTTTTTAGCAAATTGTTACTATTTTGAGAAGAATATTTAATTAAAAATAGGAGGGTTTACTGCAAATCAAATTAAAACAAATGTGGGTTACAGGCCGAACTAATTCTTGGAAAACTACATGGTGTGCGAGCTTGACAAATTTTAGAGTAATCCTTGACGCAGAACCGGCAACGTGTCATTTGGGTCACCAAATTGCGCGGGTCAGTAGATAATTTAGAGTTGACTCGCAATAAAATTGTGCAAACTGGATTCGTTAAGTCAATTTTACATTTAAAGTTCTCATTACCACTGTTTTTCACAAATCATAAAAGGTTTTGATACAATAATACGCTATGCTAGTTAATAGTACTGATTCGTATTTCCGAGCATGGAAGAACCTTTTTTCGGGTTTTATTATATTAGTCAACAATGACACTGACATCTATTGATTGTGTACATTGTGATTTCCTCTTTTGGTAGCAGGGTCTGGTAAATAAATAATTTGGAAACATCATTCATACCCAGTGCACAGATAAAAATCCCTCCCTATAAAAAATTTTGAAAAGTGTTATTTTATGACATCATTCTTTAGGGATTAAGTGATCTGAACAAATGCTGTGGACTATGTACTTGTCCTTGGGATAAATTAGAAACAGATGGTAAAAATTATGAAGAGGAATGGCAAAAAATCGAAAAAGAAGCTTCAAAGGCAGGTAGTCAGCCAGAGCAGAAACAACCACAACCAATCCAGACTGGGCTACCCGTAGGCACAACTGGGAGATACATTTATCAAATTACATGTAATTTTTGAAGTTTTATATAAGCTCCAAGTCAAGACAAGAATTTAGCATATTGTGTACTGTCGTGTTTATGCAATATCCTGCCTTGATTAGTCAGATTCTATGTTGCCTAATTCACAGTGTTTTTACATCAGTTATAGAATGAATTTACAACGAAAACCAATATATAATGCAAGCTTTAAATGAATTCGCTAACTTATTCAATGGCAATAGCAAACCATCAAGAAGAAATATTATCCTGAATTCCACTTATAGATCATAAAATTGAATGTTCTTACGTAGCTAGAGCTAGCAAAGTAAATTTACGTTGTAAACTAGCACGTAATCTAGAATATAGCCTACAGCATTTCACTATGATCGAATCCTAAATGCTAAACCTAAGCTAAGTAATGCCTCCTTCATAACATCACAGAAGTTGATTTCAACGTAGTACTATGCAGTCTTTTACTAATAGTGACCTTTAGTGTTCCTAAGTTTAGACTGCTCATCATGTAATATGAAAATACTGTTATTTTCTGATTGAATTAACCGGATTATCCAGTACTGATTTAGCCTGTAACAATCCTTTGAAATTCGCAGAAACAGTCTGTTCATTTGAGAGTATTTCAAAATGATTACAGTATTTCGCAGACAATCTTAATGTAAAATCCAATTAATGCTTATTCATTTTCCATGGTGGAATTAGTGTGAAACAACCATTTAGACAACGTTGATTTGCATAAGAATCACTTTGAAAAAATAGTTTTCAAATTGGTTGAATTTTTGATTCCGTTCAAAAGCAATGAAGATTTACTTTCAAAATTGTAGTAGTCAGGGGTTTCCTCTGCTATCAAATATATTTTTTTACATTTTTGCGTTATTTCTTGCACTTGGAGACTAAATCGACAAAATAGCATTGATTAAATGAGTTGAGAATTTTCAGAGGCTCGCTTCGTCATTGATGACATCATTAAGGCAAAATCAAGCCTCTCAAGTTAGTTTTTGACAAGATTCATTGATTTTGAATGCATTTAAGCAAATATTTATTTACTGGCATTCTTTTATAAATGTGCAATGTTGTACTGTAATTTGAACTTGAACTTTTTAAGCTAATTCTGCGAACACTTAGAAGTATTATGGTTATATACTTGACAAGGATACTTTATGTTCAAACACTTAATTATTGCTGTGCATTTGTCGTCATTAATGCTTTGATTTCATCCAAACCATATCAAACTCAATAAGAGTAAATTCTTTAAAATAAAGCATTGTGGAAAATGGGGCGTTAGGGGTTTCTCAAATGCCATGATGTTGTCATCAAAGACACAATGACTTCCTGAAAACTCTCAGGAAGCTTTATCAATGATAATTAGTCGATTTTAGCCTCGAGGTGCAAAAAAAACACGAAAATGTAATCAATTACACATTTAGTAACAGATTATTCGTGAAATTAAAGAGATTTTCATTGCAAAACTTCATCGCTTTTGAGGGGATCTAAAATTTAACTGATTTATTATATTATTATCTAAAATGATTCAGCTGCTTTTAGTGAAAATTGTTCGTGAGTTTTGCATAATGTTTTATAATTGAATTGACAATCATGATATTTATGTGATTCGATAATGCTCATAATGTTCTATGTTCTTGAATTCTTCTACATACATAGAATATCAACAGAAATATCAAATCCCTTAAGGATCCGTGATTATCCATTCAATAATAAAATAGTACGCAAAACTCAACATCAATTTACACAAAAGCAGCTGAATCGTATAAAACTAAGACCAACTTTAAAATATATATATATATATATATATATATATATATATATATTCTTTATTCTTATATATTCTTATAAAATAAATTATCTCAGATTTTGTAAAATTTATTGCCATAAATTTCTTGACGATGCTATATTAATTAAATATATTGTTGATTATGTTCTTATTAATATTGCTAAAATTCATCAAAAAATGAAGCATTAAATGTTTAGATGATTCAAAGGAGGAAGAAATAGAGGAAAATCTTGAACAAGTAAATGACATTGTTCTTAACCTACGCAAAATGGCGGTGGATATGTCACACGAAATCGATTCACAGAGCAAAACAATCGATAAAATAGCAGAAAAATCAGGACTGAATAGAGAACGAATCACATTGGCAAATAAAATAGCAAATACAATGAACAAATGATGTCTATTTGAAATCTTAAAATCTCGAAGAATAGATAGAATCCCATGTTAATAGAGGATAAAGATCCAATGGAAAAAAATTCAAGAAAGAATAAATTATTTTGTATCAAAGTTATTTATTAAAAAGTTCAAAATTTACTGATATTTTAAATTGAAATAATTTAACATTTAATTGTGAAATTTTAAGTAGTTTTGCTTTACTTGATAATATTGACAAACATTCACGTAAAGTACACGGTGAGTCACTGCAAATATTATATTGATATGTCCTTTGTTATGAATACCTACCATTTAGACATTAATTTTTCTTAAGAAGAAACGCATCATTTATTTAATATGTTTCAGTATGTCACTACCATTGTCAAAAAGTTTCCCACTATAAAATTCACAAAATATTCATCAAATTAAAATTTTTGTATAATATCTTTGGTAAATTTAGTTTGTATATATATTCATCTTTTTTGTTTAAGCTTGGTTCCTTTAATTCTATATAAATTGATTCCATGATACTTAGTTAAAAATTATCAATTGCCTTGGATAAAATTTTATATGTAAATTTCACATCACAATTCTTTAGGTGATCGGAGATGGTCGATTGATTTTTGTGTTCTTTAATTCTTGATCGTAAATTTCTTGATATTTTTCCAATGTATTGTGCACCACAGTTGCAAGTAATTTCATATCCTACTTTGGAAAGGTTTTTAATTTGATGAATATTTTGTGAATTTTATAGTGGGAAACTTTTTGAAAATGGCAGTGGCATGCCGAAACACGTTAAAAAATGATGCGGTTCTTCCTTAAATTCATACATAAACTTAAGAATTTTGAATTAACAAATTGTATTGAAACAAAATAAAATCAAAAATCAAATTAAGAACACAAAAGTACAAGTGAGTTTCAAAGAATGTGCATGTTAAGACCAACATTCACAGGGTTATGTGAGGCAACGTCCATTTCATCAGTTAATTCCACAATACTAACATCGAAACGATCTTAAATTAGATTTAAAATCACAGTATCTTAAGGACTAGAAATGAATGCCATTGCCAATCATTTAGTTCAATAACGACCGACACGTGCAATCCTTTGTAGATAGGAGTTTGTACCTCATTGCACATCATAATTATATATAATGATCAATCTTTCAAAAATCCATTCCATTGTCGAGAAACTTTGTTACAAGAAAAAATTCTCTTTTTGAAATCCCCGGTAAATGGTCTAGCAGGGAAATAAATAAATAAATAAATATTCGATCATTTAAATGATGCGACATGAATGTCTGTTCTTGCCCCAATTAATAAAATCTATTCAAACTTGTGTATAATATTGTGAAGTATTGCTATGCTCATTTACACATGTTCACCTAATATTTAGTGTATTATATTTCTAATTAAATAATTAGTATATAGCACTTAGACTAAATTCACAAATTTTAAACAAAAGAAAATAACTAAAGTGTATTTAGTTGTTTTGTTGTATAGTGCATGACAAAAATTTGACATCATTCTTTACAAAATATTGTTTAAATGAGTACTGCCAATAATTTGATTTACACACAATATACAGTACTGGGCAAAAGTTTGGGAACACTTATTAAATAATAGGAAGAGCAATTGAAAAAATTCTGAGAGCACAATATTTTTAAAAAAAAATACCGAGTTGAAACGAGCCTCATTGAAAGATTTTCTTTCAAAATTTAAACGAGCCGAGCTTAGAAATTACGGCTCGTTGACAACTCTGGTATGATGTAAACTGGCAAACCTTGGATTCGTCACTAAACTTGATCCCAAATGTCAGGGGTGTTGTTGGTATTTGCAGAAGCGCAACTGGTCTCGAATGTTCTTTCAAGACAATCGGAGGTTGGCTGCCTGTTTGCACGATTGAAGATCAAAGGTAGTATTCAATCGACGCCTAATGGTGCGTGTTGATACATTCTGCACTACCGCACCTAGATTTGCTTTGACTTCAGAAGATGAAGAGAATGGTTGATTGACGACGTAACGGTGAATGAGACGGTCAGTCTGAGGAGTTGTCACTTTTGGTCTTCCAGACCGCTTGCGAGAGGAGAAATTTTGCAGTTGCTGATAGCGAGTAACACTTCTGGATACCGAACATACTGACACGCCCATTCTAACAGTTATAGCGCGATAATTGTACTCCTCCTTGCACAATATATGAATTTGAGCACGGTTCGCTGGTGAAATTTCACTACCACGGACCATATTTCAAACTATAATAGTGCTTTTTCAGTGAAAATGTATTGTGTGTAAATCTAAAGTTGTGTTAATCTGACTGGCTAAATGAATCTGTTGTAAATTCTAAGAAAAAATTGTGAATTCCACAAATTTTACGAAGTTCCCAGGAAATAGCATAAAACACGCTTTAGACAGGTTACTGTTCCCAAACTTTTGACCAGTACTGTATATTTATGATAATAGTTTCAGATGCCCTTTAACAGAGGCATGGATTGAAAACTAAATTTCTAGAATAAATTGGTGGAAAATTAAATTTCAAATTATAAAATAGACTTTATATTACCGCAAAAATTTAGTAAAGAGAAATAGAAATCTTCCATTATTTAGCTGCTATTGTTAAGGAATTATTCGCATTTATAAGTAGGTTATCCCATGTAATCTACTAATTAACCTCAATTGCAATAATGCTGTACATATGCTCCACGCATTTGCTATGAGCAATTTAGACTAGAGAAGCATTATATTAATGTGTATACAAGTACACAGTGTAGTGCTTAAGGATGACGTTAAAACAAAACTCATTAAATTTTGGTAAAGAAAATCTAAAAGTTAGGCCTGTCAACAGTAACGAACAATTTGAGCGGAATTATTTTCATTATGGAATTTACGAGGCGCTCGCACCATATAAGGGGATCTTATCGGAAAATTTTCAAATAGAAGCTATTTCGTGCAATCTAAGTCTAATTTCGAGATTATTTGACCATTTTTGAATGATTAAATTATTATCTAAGGAACTATCAGTCGAAATTTCAAGAATTAGTGTTATCAATTTGAAGCTAGACAAAGGTATTTTACACAATTAAGAAAAAAATTAAAAATTAACTGAAGAAACCTCTGAATTATTGATATCTTAGATGAAAATTTGCAAGATTTCGTTAGATATAGTCGCTTCTGTTAACAAGAGTTAGTCAAGTATAAAACGTGAAAATTCTAACAATTCCCTGCCATTTATGGGGTGAGCTTTGCCTTGCTAAGGTCGTTGCTGCGGGATTTTCGAGAACATGAGTTTTTAGGAGCCATTTATTATATGCTAAAGCAAAAGTACAAAAGATTTGACCTCAGATTTAGATTATGCAGGCTTCAAACCCCAAAAATCACATAAAACACAAAACTGGATAAATACTGCAAATCATGGTTATTCTTACCATCTATCTACCTTAAATTTAGGTTATGCTATGAAAAAACAAATTAATAAATTAATAAACAACTAAAAAATGTATTGTCCTCTATTCTAAGATTTTTAATACAAATTTACATATGTACAAAGAAATAAATTTACACACTAATAGAAAACTAACAACTGTAACTCAGTAACTGCAAATTGTGCAAACGACTATATGCTACGAAATTACAAAATTTTATATTGAATTCAAAAGCGTACAGAAAATGGCACTTGATTTTATAAAAAAAACTCATTGCCATGCAAACCGTGGAGCGTTCTTCTGATTAGAAGGTCTTGTGGTCATGCCGGCAATAACTTTTGAGCGCGAACAATTGAGTGCATACTGGACATTTTTTTTATATTCAGCGTCATGACGGGCCTTAGACACATCTTTTGAAGATTTTGCCGATTCTATCTTTTTTAATATCAACTAAAAAAGAAATAAACTGGATCGGTTAGATTTAATCATGATAATGCTACATTTTAATTATTGGTAGTCATTGAAATCTGTTTCTATTATATGTGCATATGGTAAAGGATTAAATTCTTTTGAAATTAAAACCTTATTTTCTTCGAATTTTGCAAACATCAAAAAATATTTACTCTGAAGATTTTCAATGCATTTGGCTGTTGTCTTCAACGTATTTTCTCAGATGTATTACCTAGATCATGAACTAGGATCTAAGTAAAAACTATACCCCCAGTCACTGCGAAGTTCAATGTCTCAAGAAACAGAAAATTTTGGCGAAAGAAATAGCAAATTTTAAAAATTACCATAAATATATAACCAAACATTATTTTTCTTAGATCCTAGTTCAAAGCGTAGAGAAAAACTTATGGATTCATGTGCAAACAGACCAATCTAATCAAGACATAAGCAAAATGACCTGATTAGAGGGTCTCATCTTAAGAGAAACATCGGGATGATTGACGAAAAACGTGAATATTAATAAAGCTCGATGAAAACATCGAGATATAAACTTTTTCAAGTTACATTAATATAACCGAAGTACATTCACAGCAGATGTTTATTAAGCTGAAGAGTTTTAGTGTCATTTAATAGATTTCAGGGAACAGAAAATCAATCTTAAATTCTCTATTAACACGCCCATTAGCTAAACTTATGTATGTATATATCATTTTCTCTTATTTATGTGCGTGGAAATAATAGACGAAAATATATAACAGAATTTATTGGAATTCTAGAATCAATAAATTACACTGACCTGATTTTGCCGTTCTATCTCATTTTGACGCTGTCGTCTGCGATGTGAACTAAGAATTCGTTTGTTAACTGTATGACCCTCGTTATAAAGAGGTTTTCGACGGGGATTAGCTAGTTGGTTGAGTAGTCGACGATTTTCTCTTTCAACTTCCCTAGCCTAAAGACAACTGCATTAGAAACACAATTGAAAGTTTCTATTTGTTAGACATTTCAAGAAAATCTACTACTATAATCTATAATAAATGTTTAATGACTTAAATAAAATATTAATTTTCAAGTAAAACAAACATGTAGATGACATAAACTGGCAATAAGACAATTCACGTACCTTTGAAGATGACATACTCATGTTTTTGCAAGCTGATCTTGCAGAATTACAACGTAACGATGGGCTAGAATATAATCTTTGTGAAGTGCTTGCAGAATCGATGCTGCAGTCATCATCAGTGTTAAGAACCTGACGAAGAAGTCTAGCTAATTCTAACCTTTCATCACATTTTTGCACTGGTTTAGCACGCTTACTTGTAAGTGATCTTGATGTCGAACTATTACTATAAAGATTTTTGAAAATTTAAAGAAAGACAAACTAGATAAATAAATCGATAAGGACATTGTAAAAAATCTAAAACAAAAAATGAACATACCTGGATAAATTGGACTGCTTTTGTTTTCCGGATGATTTATTGTTATGTACAGGAGAATATAATGGAGAAACATCAGTTAAATAATCATCATCTTGAATAGTGCTACGACTTTTAATTTGAACATTTATCGGGTATGTCATTTCATCAGCAGTACTCGCTGAACAAGATGTGCTAGATGACCCGGAAGTTAAAACTTCAAAATCATCTGAATACGAGATAAATCTTTCAGAAAAACTTTCGGAAACAGGTTCATTTTCATTCATTTCAAAGAAATCCAAATCAACACTTTTTTGAAGTGACGAATCACAATAAGCAGACATACTATAAAATCAAATATAACAATTAAAAATGAATTTATCATAAAAATATAAAATATATTCCTGAAAATTTCTTAGTATAAAGATAATTTAAACTTAAAATAAAAATATTATACGATATTAAAAAATTATTAATTTAAGTGTTAAATCCAAATTTAGAACGAAATGCTGACCAATTGGTTGAGAAAATAAAAATATAATGGCAAAAGGATTATAGACGATTCCAAAAAACGCGAGTCATTTCAACATAATGATACATATTGCACAATTGCATATCATAACATTAACCAATAACTAATCGCGTGGAAAATCGCTGCAAATTGAAAAATGCAATTAAATAATTAATAAAAATTAATTTCATCAGCCCAAATGATACGAACCATCTAGCATAAGACGTGCTGAAAGAGTAGAAGTAAGGTGTTAAATTTCAAAAAAATGATCAGTAGAAAGCAATTTTGAGAGCTGAAGTAAACATACATTTCAATTATTGTTCTCAAAAATATGTTAGCATTACGAACATTATGATTCATCAAATACAAGAATCGTATTTAATATATCGAGCAGTTCATTAATTTCAAGAATGTTCGAAAAAGCACTTCCCAATAAAATGGAGAGCTTCGACACAGAACTAGAATAATTCTAGATAGTGTTAATAATACCAATAAGCTGCTAAAATTTAGCGCAGTAATATTTTGATACATATTAGTAGGAGCATATAAATTCCTATTCAACTATGGAATTGTATTACCATGGCAGTGAACTGCGATATATACTGCTTTTGTATTATGTAACAAAAATATTCCTCAAAGAGAGAAATGCAAAAAAAGTAGTTATTTTACTTTTGAAAAATCGCCGCCTGTATTCGATAACTAAAAATTCAAATTGAAAATAAGTACATGTACTTCGAATTTGATAATCATAATTTGCACTAATTTCTACCTTTTAAATATATTGAATATATTGAATGTCGACTTCGATCCCACATGTGACTTTTGCTGCTGCACCATTCTTCATTCACTTACTTCTAGCTTTCTTGTTGTATGCTTGTATAATCCTCCTCATTCTAGCAAATATCGAATTCCTTTCACTCTTTTTACCAAGCCTATCCATACAATTTTTGATTACTTTGACTCTTTCAACTCATCACATGGGATTTTAAAGTCTTCAGTAGTTGTCACTGGTGACTAACCTCCCTGGAGTTGATTGGGATGTTCTTTTTTCATTTGATTCTTATGAACTTCAACTTATTGAATTTCTGAATTCTCGTTATCCAACTTGTGACTTCTCCAACACATACTTCTGGTCATATTCTTGATATTGTTTACTCCAATTTATAAAATACTTCAATTTCTCCTGTCAGCTCCTCATTATTTTCTTCTGATCATACATTTTTTCCTCAATTACTGAATATTCTCACAATAGTTTTTCTACAATCTTCGCGACTATGTTTCGTTTAACATGGTCATTAATTCTTCCTTTATTTTGGATCCTCTACGCATATGCCCTCCAAATGATCTGCTCCAATTCTTCCTTGGGCACTTCTATATTCTCCGTAAAAGAAGGCGTCGTCAACTTTTACCTTTCTTTCACTCTTCTCATTCTGTCCATCTTCACAATAAGCTCAGATATCTCAAAAACTTATCTTTTCACTCATGTGGCAAATCTTATCGTTTGGAGAAAATCTAGAAAGCATCCAAAAATTTATCAGGTTCTAGTTAGATAAAGCTGCTTTCCTCCATTCATTTGCATCCGAACTTTATACATTTCTTACAAAGCTAAAAAAATATCTTCTATCTTTTACTTTCTCAAATCCACTATGCCCTCACCAAATTAACAATCTTGAAATCATATAGTCTTAGCGTTTTTTGTTATGGATCACAGTGTTGGTATCTCAACTAAAATTGATCGTCTTTTACGCCGAGCTCTTCGCTGGATCGATTCATCAAATAAACCTTTCCTTCATCTGCTTTTAAACGCAAGACTATTGCCTATCTGACTGTATCTCAAATTCATTGACCTGATATTTCTCAATAAACTGCTACTCGCTTCTATAATTTCGATGTATTTGATTTTCTAAAATTCACTTCCTCTATCAGTGGCTCACGATCCTTTTCTAAAGTTCGTTTTCTTCTACCTCGCATTCACAAAGCTACTTGTACCAATAACTTTTTCCATCGTATAATTCCAAAAACTAATTTCAAACAACGCATGCTTCTGTTTTTTTTCCTGCTATCTCTGAATTCGGCTTTCATCTCATTTCCTTTCTGCAATTGCTCCTCTTGTCATCTCCAAATCTAATTTTCACTGTTTTTTCTCTTTCCCTTTTTGTTTGTTTGTAAATATGTTATTTTACTTTTGTATGCACCATAATTTCGGTTAAATCCATACTTATTATTATTATTATTATTATTATTATTATTATTATTATTATTATTATTATTATTATTATGTGTGCTCTTGTCGAGAACGGTCTTTTATCAAGTTCGCTCTCAAAAGCGGTGCAAGGTGATTTGTTCAGCGGTGTGACGTCCCTGGATGCGGCAATCACTTTGATTGAAAATAAAAAGAAAACGCCGCTCCACCAAATGTTCGCTAAGCTGAACAAAGAACAGGCAGCTGAAGCACTTCTTTTTCTTTTTAAGAACTCTCTCCTTTCAGTATCTGATGTCTCTACTCAATCTCAGCTCGAAGTTCAAACACAAGCAAAGACACCCGAAAACTCAACACCAATTACTACTACTACAGAATCCGTCCTTTCAAAATCGTCACCACTCACTTATCACTCATTCCCAAGGATGCAACCAACACCCAAGAAACAACCGTCAAAATTGAAATCACGTGTAAAAGAGGTAAAACCCGGAAGTACAACCCTCATCATTGGAAGCAGCATTTTGAAATACGCACGTTCGCATGGTCTTCTTCACAATCAATTGACAACAATACACTCTTACCCAGGAAGCAACACCACTGAACTCACACGAAAAGTATCGCTTTACCCAAAAACACACGTCAATACTGTCATCTTAAACACTGGCTTGATCGACGCTTTGAATGGCAACATCTCGAATTTCAAGTCAAATCTGCAAAACCTATTATCTGAAGTCCGTAGAAAATTCACTCCTAGTCGAATCTTTTTCTTTGAAATCACCCCTGTCTGTGCTGATGAAAACCTCTCCAAGAACTTTGACATCAAAGAATGCAATCGTATCATGCACAATCTATCTAACAGCAGCTACACTGTCGTTCCAGTCATCGAAAAGTTTCTACTCTCTCCACGCATTATTGATCCCTCTCTTCTTGCTCGCGATGGTATCCACCTCTCCTACAAAGGTCTTTCACATTTCATTATTATTATTATTATTATTATTATTATTCACCGAAAACATTTCGCCTGTCAACACCTCGTTCATCATTTCGTAATCAGAATATATCATACGCAAGTGTTGCATCAAATCACTTACGTACCCACCATCACCTTCCTACGCCACAACCCCATATCGCTCAGTCTAACTCTCTCATCTAAGATCAATGAACTTATTCAGGTGCAGTTTTTATTATATTATAATTATTGTTACTATATTAATTAAAGGGCAGTTTGCTATACCCCTACATGAATCCCTTAAAAAATTCAGCTATCATCCTTCGAAAATTACAAAGTTACATTCAAATTATTATGCTATGAAATTCTATAATTTATTAAGTAATCATTTAAAATTGTTCTTAAAATTTCGACTAATTATTTCTGGAGACATTGAAAGTAACCCAGGGCCAACAATTTCCGAAAATAAAATACAAGATGATTAAATAATTTTAAGAAAAATTTTAAAATTATTTACCTAAATTGTAGAAGTCTTAGTGCAAATCGCAATGAATTTATTCAAATGGTCAGCAAAATTGGAAATAGCGCTATATATGTATTTACTGAAACTTGGTTAAAAGATTGTGAAAATTTACCATTCTTATATAATCCAGACTGTAATACTTATGATATTCATTTCAAAAATCGATCTGAACGTGGTGGGGGATTAATGATACTTGTTCCAAAATCCTTAAAATCAAAACGTAGAAATGATTTAGAAATTAAACATGAGATTTTCGAAAGTATGTGGATTGAACTAAAATCTTTATCAAATTCTTGCAACAGCGAACTCATAAACATTTGCTACAATCCAAATAAAAATTATATTTCTGAATTTTGTAACCACAAAATTGAAGAAATAGAATATGCAATTCTTGAAAATAAGTTTATTAGTGTCCTTGGAGACTTTAATTCTAATTATTTAAATTCTGTTGAATCAAAGAAAATTGATCATATTTGTGATATTTTTGCTTTTCAAACTATTAATAAAACCAACCCAACTAGATTTTCTAATTTAATTGACTATTTTCTATCCGATAGTTGTAATAAATATAAAACTTATATGTTTGAATCATTTAGTGATCACAATCTTTGCGTTTATGTTAGTAATCATAAGTTCAGGATAAAAAATAGGAAAGTTATTTATTCTAGGGATTTTAGCAACTTTAATGAGCAAAAATTTATACACCTCTTGAAGAACATATCCTTTGATATAACCTACACTTTTAATGATGCCGATAGTATGTTAAAATTCATCACTTGTGAAATCACCAAAGCGTTAAACAAAGTAGTACCGCCGTGAACAAAGTTAATTAGCACTAAATTAAGGCCAGTGATTAACGAACCCCGTGATTCCGACTTGATTAAGGACCTGGTAATTAAGAAAAATAAACTTTTTGAACTTGCGAAATCCGATCCCATCAATCTTAATTGGACTAATTATGAACACGCTAAGCAATTAATCAAAAAGAGCCGCAAATTTAATTATGAATGTAAGTTAAAGGATTATTTCAAACACCTAAAGAAATCTAACCAAAAATGGAATTTTCTTAATAAAAGCATTGGTAAACCTAAGGGGCTAAATATTGAAGGAATCAAACATGATAATAAGATGTACAAGAATAAGAAGGATATCGCAAACATTTTAAACAGAAATTTTGAAAATATGGGTAAATTCAATTTTAAATTCGGAAAAATTGGAAATAATTCATCCCAACAACCTGATATAAGCAAGGAACGGTTTTATTTCAACTTAATTTCCTACTATGAGCTTAGAAATGTAGTAAATAAGCTAGATAATAATAAATCATGTGGATCCAGTAACCTGCCGCATTGGATAATTAAGAAATATTTTTATATTTTCGGTGAATACCTGCTTGTAGCATTTAATCAAAGTATTATAAATAATGACTTTCCTACCCTTTTAAAGCAATCTGATATTTCACCGTTATATAAAAAAGGAGACCCGCTAGACCCCATGAACTACAGGCCAATTAGTATAACACACCCCTTGTCAAAAATATTTGAAAAACTACTAGCTGCACAAATGTACAACTGTATCAATGACAATCAAATTTTATCAAGTAATCAATTTGGATTTCGACCTAAATTCAGCACATCTGATACGATTTTATCAATCACAGAAAAAATTAAACAAAATTTAAATCAAAATTTGTTTACAGCAGTTGCTTTACTTGATTTAAGCAAAGCATTTAATTCAATGAATTTCGATATTTTAGAAGAAAAATTAAGGCTAGAAGGTTTTAGTGTCAATGCAATAAATTTCATTATAAGTTTTTTTAGAGAATCGCAGACAAAGAGTAAAAATTGATCACATTTTCTCAGACTATACTACTACAAATCTAGGCGTACCACAAAGAACTGTATTAGGACCCATTCTTTTCGCACTTTATGTCAATGACATTTCAAAATCCTTGACAAATGGAACTATTTACCAATATGCAGACGATACTTGTATATTACGGACAGCAAAAAATCCTTTTGAGGCAACCAAACATTTGACAAAAGATATTGAAAATCTCGTAACATATTTCAATCATAATAAACTAAAAATCAATTCTGACAAAACTCAATTTATCATCTTTTCATCTAAACAACAACAAAAGCTTACTAAAAATTTTAAAATTAATGTTTGTGATAACGAAATTAGTCAAAGTAAATGTGTAAACTATCTAGGTGTATTAGACAATGACTTAAATTTCGATAATTTCTTCTCCCACAAATTAAAAAAGATGGCATGTGGAATAAAATATTTGTACCATTTGCACCATGTAGGAAAATCATCGCATGTAGAACTAATTCATTCATTTGTCTTAAGTCAATTTAATTACTGTGCATTTCTTTTTCAAAATCTCACATCGCAAAAACGTTCATCATTAGCAAAAATGTTTAACTGGGCAGTTAGAACACCTAATTATATTGAAAAACATGAATCCATAACGCAATTAAGATCATCATATAANTTCTTTTTCAAAATCTCACATCGCAAAAACGTTCATCATTAACAAAAATGGGCATTTAGAACATTTAATTATATACAAAAACATGAATCCATAACGCAATTAAGATCATCATGTAATATTCTGGCCCCGAGTTACTATATTCAGTATCAATCTTTATGTATGATTCACAAATTTATTCATGAATTAAGTTCATTAAGTTTTCTTAATAATTACATCAAAATCAATAAAAGAAATAAAACACTTTTTAGCATCAATAATCGTCAAGATTCATTTTCTTTTAAATGTTCAATCTCTTGGAATGATTTAAGTATTGATATAAAATGTGAGAAAAACTATAAACACTTCAAGAAAAAAATAAAACAATTTCTATTAAGTAGGCAAACATTATTGGGCATAGATAATAAACTCAACGCATGGTCAAATTACTTTTAAAACTGCCCTTTAATTAATATTGCATATTTAATTGGTTTTGTAAATATTTTTTTCATGTGTTTGTTTATAGTTTTTATATACATTTAAGCAATAAATTTGCTTTGACTCTTTAAAGGATTAACGAAGTCTCGATCAGATTCAAAAAACAAGCTACTAAGGAATCAATATTAATTGTCAATTATTGATAATTAAAGCACTTGTTACACAAAAAAGATCCAGATAAGGGTAGTAAAGAGAAATTTGAATATGCGTTTAAGCTTAATTGGCGAGCTTGACCACACTCGTGTTATATTGAGGAACCCTGGAAGAATTGTTCCGAGAAAACCTAAGTTTAGATTTTTGTCGGATGCAATTTTACCTCTAGAATGCACATGTGGTGCAGAATCTTGGCCGAACTAGTCGACATCTCTGCTAAAGAATGTGAAAATGTTTGAGGCTTTTGTGAACATTTAAAAATTTATTACTATGGCAGCTCAAAAGTCAATACGATCAAAATGAAGTCAAAATTTACACTTTTTAAGAATAATGTAAAAATTGACACATTCTGAAATAAAGTCAACTGTATACCAGCAGTCCTTAGAAATCGGTATTTCTGAGAATTTGTTGCTGGGCTATTGCAAAAGTCTTGCGATAAAAACTCACGCTTCTGGTAATAGTTTACTTGATGCGAAAGCATTCTAAAACCAACAAGGATATTTTGTTTTGGGTCGAGTCGAGTTTGTTCAGTCTCTAATAATTCGAGTTGATTCGGATTTCTAATGTCGAGTCTTGTCTATGCTATCAATATCATAACTTTAATGTCACCATTAAATAACAAACTGTTTTCCAAGAATGAAAAAAAATATATTCTAACGGTTACATTTGTAATTGGTCAAAATTGTGCAACTATTAATTATTTTATATACATGTAGATATAGCATTAATTGAATTTAGGAAAGGAATACCTCTTAAATATCACTTCAATAAAGTGTGAAGTTTGATTGCCGATTTGAAATCGCGACCTTTGCTAATGAAGTTTTTATATAAGTTTTACGAATTTAGAAAATGAAACTCTTTGTTAAAAAATTAAAATAATTAAATCAGCAAGGCGAGGCTTTTGAAACTAATTGACAAATTAGAATTCCGCAAATATTCTATGATCCGAACATACAATGATATGCAGTGATTTGACTTCAAAGAAGATAGATTTGTATTTCGGGATTTGCTGAATATAGTCAATGGTACTATTCCAGAAATTACTCCAACCATATTTGCAAAATTGCAATCGTTCACTGCTACAACAGTTTAGTTGAAAGCAGCTTCTCTGTTCCTAAGAAAATATTGTGCAAAGATCACAACTTTCTGCCTGAAAACTTGGGAAATTACTTTATCTTCCATTTTAACACCTGTGCTAATAATGATAAATAAAACTCATTTTTCTCCTTAATTTCCAAGTTCTACGCTAAGGCCAAAATGTCAAAATTGAACAAGTATTATGTCAAAAAATCTTAATATTTAATTGGGTCGCCTTACTTATAACCCACGAGATATTACAAAAAAATTGGGATATTTTTCTTTTTTTATCTCTGAGAGTATGTTTATAAAAAATATAAATTCATCATTAAACTCTTCCTTTAAAATGTATTTTATTTAAATGATTTTTTTATAAAACTAGCATTGTAACTTGAATATGACTCATTGAAGTCGCATTTTATTGTTTTTGTAGTTTTCGATGGAGCATTATCAAACAAAAAGCTATGTTTATTTTTTACACGACTGGCCTTTTATTTTCTAGCGACCGGAAATTACACAAAAAATTTTAATGAATGGCAGCAATTATTGAGACATTTTATAATATATCTAACGAAGTAAAGCATAATATTGATGCTAGATAGTTATAGCATGTTAATGTCTTGATAGTTATACATTAGCATTATGTTTAGCTCCTTACAAACAAAAACCAAGTCAAAATTATGATATAATGACTTTTAAAGCTTTTTTTATTTCAAATAAGAAAACTAAACAGCCAAAATGTGGAATGTTCATTTCAGATTTACTGTGTTTTCAGGGATTTTTGATTTTGGCATGCCTCAAATGGTAGCATATTTACTATTTTATTGCCACTGTTTAGGTTTTATGGTGTTTTAGCTTGATTACTGCCTAACATATATATAAGCATAGTAAAATGCAAACATTTTTGTCATCTTGACGCTTTTTCGTGGTTCTGTTATATAATGTGGTAGGGGTCATCAGAATTTGATGTAGTCATATAGCTGCACAATTGGTTTAAAAATGGACTTGTTCCGAATAAAAAAGCGTAAAATGAAAAATCCTATTATATATATATATATATATATATATATATATATATATATATATGTATAATACATAAATAATACATTTATATATATATA